>CAMOHE010044072.1:0-29629 GCA_946598075.1 Artocarpus hirsutus
GAACCTCTTAAGGGAGGTTTGAGGTTCGAACCCGAGGGACGCGAAAGAAATCCCAAAGGGGCCAGAGGGCCCCAGAGGGGACAGTACGGATGAGTGGGCGGCACGGGGATGGTCTACCAATAAGAGCCACAAGTCCGGGGGCCCTGCAAAGTGGGTCCTATGGAGGCTTGAGGGAGTACGCCCGGGCCGGACGCCACATAGTATGCAGTAGAATTTTAAAATTTTTATATCAGAATATTTTCTGAAACATAAGTTTGATACGCTATATGCATAAATTAACCAGATCTTACTAACCTTTGAATGTCGAAGAACTCTCGCAATCTGTGAAGAGAAGTAATATTCCAGAAGAACCTTAACCAACTGGCCTTCTTTGCTATTCTCTATCCACAATCAGAGTGAGTGTGGGATCACGTTGATTAGCTTCTCTAGCAGGTGACTCTCCTTACCACCAATTGAGAAATACCCAAACCTATAATTTATGATTTGTGAATGATAGCTCTCAGGGGAGTTTCAAAGTTTCATTGACAGAGTCTCACTCTAGATTTCTCAACTGATCTGAATAATAATAAGACTCATTCCCCTTTTATAGAGGTTGGACTCAAGAGTCAGTCCTTATCAGATAAGACCTCAAAAATTTGAATCAGAATCAAAGCAGAATCAATATCTGATAAAACATGTGTGAAAATACTGATTCTTTTATCGCTTGATCGGCAAGCAGAACTTACAGATCGGCTTGTCGAACCTCCTCAATTAACAGGCCGAAGATCGGCCTGTTGAACCTTCGATAAAAGATCCATGCAAATCTTTATTTTCCACCTAAGATTCTTGGGATAAAGCCTCAATTTTAATTCAAATAACTCAATAGAGAAGTTATCTGATAAAAACAGTCATATCTAGATAATCTCTAGAAAAATAAATATTTCTGATAATTCAACAAGTTTATCTTGAATTAATTTATTTAAAATTAGTGCAACCAATAAACAAGCATAAATTATCTAATCCCGATAATTCAATAAGTTTATCTTGAATTAATTTTATCACAAAATTAATTCAATCGATAAATAGACATGAATTATTTGATTTTACCGAATTTCAGCCAATCTTATAAATCTGACATAAGTCACCAATTATTAGAAAAGTATGCCGTATCGTTACAGGATTTTTGTGAGCTAGCAAAAGGGACTAGATGGACCTATATAGTTCAAGCTCCAGATAATTATGAAACCCAATATCTTAGATATATATTTCATAATTATCAACTCCAACGCTACCTCACTAAAAGCTTAGAGCTGCATTCTAGAACTATATAGAATTACAAAACCCGTGTAGCTAAGTCTCCATGACATATCATAATATATCGTATCCCCATAGGATCATCCATAATCGGCTTAAGGACAAGTTCTTTCTTACCTTTTCGATTATTTTATCTTACGTTCCATTATCTCACCATCGAAAAACTTACCATCGAAAAGTAGTATACCATTTGGTTACACCTATGCATCCAAATGGTTGAGTGCTCCAATTTTTCAATTACATGATAACGCATATAAGATGATATCACTACTCCTAAAGGGGAACTATGGATTTCATAACTATGAATAATAAGTCTACGCTATCAAGAGTCATGTTTCCAACATACCGATTAAGATATCACTATTAAAAATGTGGATGTCACCCTTTGGTACATCAAAAGACATAAGTCATGACAACGGGCTTACTATTCATCTCAAAATTAAGATACAATACATATGATTGTCTAAAGTGAATCGATTTGCTGAGACAGAATTATTAATTCAAATCAATTCATTTTATGTCCCGATCTAACGCATCGTCACCCATGACAATGCACCAATGTTTTTATTCACACCGTCCTCCTCTGATGGCCAAGACAAACCATCTCTCATTAGGGATATAGACAACATAACAATCTTTGTATGAATAAATTGCTTAACTTTATTCCCTTAATTATGGATCTTATGATTTAGACCGTCACCTTAAGAATCATATCTTCCATTTAATCTATCCATTATATGCCTAATTTTAAAAGTTTAGACCAACAGTCCCAGACTTTTGTTTGCTTATCATACATTCAATAAATATGCGTGTAAAGAGGACAAGATTTGGTATATAAATAATAAATAAATTCTATATTGATAAAAATGTCTCCAAAGCATATTACATTTTTACTCCTTAGAGCATACATGTCTAATAATCTCTCACTTGCACTAAGTGAATATGACAAATCTTGCATCCCCATAGCTTCCACACGTCTCTCGAAGACTCTCCCAGTAAGTGTCTTCATGAATGGATCAACTAAATTGCCATCTGACACGATTTTACACACTGTGACATGCCCACCCTCAATGAAGTCCTTTATCACATGATACTTTCGATTAATATGCTTACTCTTCTTATGAAATCTTGATTTCTTAGCATTAGCTACTACTATACTGTTATCATAGTGTAGTGATACCACCTTATCCATACCATGAACTACCTCAAGATCCCTAAGGAACTTGTGGAGCCACACTGCTTCTTTCAAAATATCACTAGCTGCCATATACTTGGCCTCCATCGTTGAATCTGAAGTGTTATCTTGCATCACACTTCTCCAACTGATGGCACCGCCACCTAGAGTAAACACAAACCCCGAAGTCGATCTCCTAGAATCTAGATAGGATTGAAAATCTGAGTCCGTATATCCTAGAGATGTTAAGTCCTCACTCGAATACACAAGCATATACCTTCTAGTCCTTGTCAGATACTTGAAAATATGCTTTACCGCAACCCAGTGGATCGGTCCTTGATCTATCAGTTGGATTAGTACCTGAGATAGACTTAAGGCTCTCTTATACGAGTGAGTCAAAGGTTCGAATCCTAAGGGACCCGCTTCCCCCCGTGGGAGGCAAATCCAAGCAAGGGCCCCCCGAGTCTCTTCAGCAATACGTTCGAAGGGCCCGCCAGGCTCTGGCCGGGGAACCAAAACCCTCAACATAAAATTGTCAGTTGGATTGGTACCTAGGATAGACTTAAGGCCTTCTTATATGAGTGAGTCAAATGTTCGAATCCCAAGGGATGTGCTCCCCCCGCGGGAGGCAAATCCGAGCAAAGGCCACCCGAGCCTCTCCAGCAATATGTTCGAAGGACCTGCTAGGCTCCAGCCGGGAAACCAAAACCCTTAATACTATTCATAAGCAATACAAATAGTATATCATTCAGTTACACACATGTATCCCAATGGTTAAATGCTCTAGTTTGCTAATTACAAGATAATGTCTATTTAATTTTACAAAAAAACTATGCATTCTATATTTATGAATAATGAATCTACTTCATTCAAGAGTTATAACTCCAATGTATCAGTATATATACGTTTATTTAACTCATGATGCCACCTTTTGGTACATCAAAAGACATAAGTCAAGATTATGAACTCACTAATTTATTTCATGATTAAAATATATGATTGCTTAAATTGAATTCATTTATTTAAATAGAATTATTAACAAATCATTTCATCTTTAGTCTTGATCAATATATCATTATCAATGATAATATACCAATGTCTCTACTCGTATAGTTGTACTCCGATGACTAAGATAATTCATCTTCCATTAAAGATGTAGACAACATAACAATCTCAACATGAATAAAGTGCCTAACTTTATTCTCTCGATTGTGGGTCTTTTATATTTAGACTATCATCTTAAGATTTATGTCTTTTGTATAATCTGTCTATCATATACACAATCTTAAAGGTCTAGAATGACAGTCTCAGACATTAGTTTGCTTATCATAAATGAATATAATGAGGGCAATATTGATATATGACATAAATAATAATTCTTTATTAATTAAATGTCTCAAAAACATTTACATCATTTAACTCTTCGGCTACCAAATCAAACAACAAGTAGGAACTACATCTCGCAAAACATTTAAGAAAACATATGATAAAACATGCATATGTCAATTATGCTTTACTATGTTCATATCTTATTAATCTTATAGACTCGAGTGTTCCCACCAGTTGCTCGCAATTGTTGAGAAGTTAGGGTTTACAAGGTCCCCAATAACATCGTGATTTAAATTATTATTCTTAACATAAGTCTCTCTATAGATCGAGAGGTTAGTACGACACTTAAACTTAACTTGTTCTTATATGTTTCACTAGATTTATTAGCAAGTATGCAGTATGACATGGCATCACATACTATACACAAGGCATAAACATGCATTTATAATTTATATGAAAAATATGTAAAATATTTTCTTTTGAAAACTATTAATGTTGTAGGCTCGATTCCTACTTTTTTTATCTTTAGTAATAGGATTGTTAACTTACCAAGTTTCTTATCTATTACTCTTAAGTTCTATGAAAAACACCTAATGAGAGAGTAGGCTAAACTTATTTTATGCTCTGTGATTAAGCATAATCGAAAAGGAAATTAAATCCTTTTTTAGAATACATTTTCCTTTAATAAACGATTAGGCAATCATCTTATTTGTTACAAGGATTAATTAATCCATTCCTCATAATTAAATTTTTCTTAATTATCCTTAATTATCTGCACTAAAGTTGATAATTGATTAATCAGTTTGATGATTAATTAATTATCTTATCCATTAACTAAGTCTAAATAAAATACTTTCATTATTCTTGTTGGGTTCATAATTGCATAAAGCATAAAACACCCATTTACGTATGAATAGGGACTTTAGGCCTTTAAGCCCATATCTAGTCATTATTCATTTTCATAAGCTCAATATAGCTCACTAAGTGTTAAAGCATTCTACGGTATTCTAAATGCTAAACTGACAAAACTTTGATCCGAGAGATGGCTTTGGAACTTGTATGGTTGTTTGGCCTATGATTACTACCGTAACATTAAGGGCCTAATATTTTAGAATTCTATGATTCCTATTATAAATTTGGTTAAGGTTTGTTGAGAAAATCCATACTTTGTATGTAAGAAAGTTTGCGTCAAAAATCATATCTTAAAATAGAGTCTATATTTGACAAAACCAGAAATTGTAGTCTCATATAGTTTTTCGAGTTCTACAATTGTTTTGTTGATTGTAAGTTATAATTATGCCACTACACAAGCGTTTTGTTTAAAACTAGTACCGAAAGGTACTTATTTGTTAGTTTTAAAAGCCATCATATAACCCTATGTTAGAGAAGTTTTTTTAAAAATTTTCTTCACGAAAGTTCCTCGTTTTAAAGAGGACAAAACTTGCTCTCTTTTTTTGAAATTTGATTTTTTGTCTTTAACATATCCGCTTGGGATAATTTTCACAAACTTTACTGAATTAATAAATTTCTATAAAAATTTTTGACTGTTTTTATAAATCTATTTTAAGTCCATTTTAAAGGTGAAATTTTCAAAATTTTTTGTCACAAAAGTTCTTCATCTTGTCGTGATCTAAAATTTTTGTATTTTACAAAAGTTGTGATTCAAACTTTTTGTTGGTTGTTTTATTCAAAATAGAAAGAAAAATACTATTTTGAAACACAATCTATATAGTTTTCTAAATCTATTTGTAGGCGAAATCATTAAAAAATATCTCCTCAAAAAAGTTTTTTATGTCATCGAGATCTAAAATTTTTATGTTTTGCAAAAATTGTAATTTGACCTCAAGGAGACTCATTCTTGTCAAAAATAGCAGTTGTCTACTATAAACACTTTTGGAGCAATTTTTGAAAATGGTCCAAAACTCCATCTTAGAGTCGGAATCACGAAAAACCTTGGTTATGGGAATTTGTTTAGAACGCTGAAACCAAAAAGTTTTGTGTTTGAGAAAATTTTGAAAATGACATGTAAAGGGTCCGTTTTAAGCTTAAAGTGCACATGAATTTTTATTTTTATTTTTTTTTGCCTAACCCATAACCAAAATCTAATCTAGCTCAAACTTAAACTTGCATAACGTACAACAATAACAACATAAGAATACAAAGCCACACTAAATACATAAATAAAATCTTATTTACATGCCATCATCACTAAGAATCATAAACTAAACCATATTCAAAATAAAAAAGAAAAGGATTAGTTCATATACCCTCGAAGACAATCTTGAGTAATTTCTCCTAAACTTTCTTTTTCTCTTAGATTTTTGGCTAGTATTTTGTGAGTGTAGCAAAGGAAAATTTTTGAGAGTGAAAGACTAAGAGGAATCAATTTTTGCTTGAAGGAAATGGGAAGAAAGAGCCGAAATGAGCTCTTGAAATGGGTGGTCCTATTTATAGGCAAAGGGCTAGTCACACTTGGCTTCTTAATCATGGTTTTTTAAGCCTCTACACAAGCTTATTTAGGTAAAATTTTGGTTAATTGGCACCATAAATGGAGGGAAAAACTCCATGATAAGGTCAAGGACAACTATCACATTAATCACTTATCACTTGTCTCCTTACTATCTCCAAGAGAAGAGATTCCTTAAACGATATATTTATTATATTGAATAAAGGTGACTAGCTAGCTGAAAAAAGATTTTTGGCTTTTATCAGTGTTAGACATGTATGCCCTAAGGAGTAAAATGTTGTAATATGTTTTTACAAACATTTTATCAATAAAGAATTTATTTATCAATCATATACCAATTATTGTCCTCTTTATGTTCATATTTGTTAAATGTATAATAAGCAAACAAAAGTCTAAGACTGTCAATATAAACCTTTAGTAATCAGGCATATGATGAACAGATTATATGGAAGACATGATTCTAAAGGTAATGGTCTCAATCATAAGGTCCGTAATCGAGGGAATAAAGTTAGGCACTTTATTCATGCTAAGATTGTTATATTGTCTACATCCCTTATGGGAGATGGTCTGTCTTGGCCATCAGAGCTGGACTTCGCAAGTAGAAACATTGGTACATTGTCATAAGTGATAATGCATTGGATCGGACGTAAAGTGGAATTGATTTAGATTAATAATTTCATCTGTACAAATCAATTCATTTTAGACAATCATATGTGTTGTATCTTAATCCTAAAATGACTAATGGACCCGTTGTTTTGACTTATGTCTTTTGATGTACCAAAGATTGACATCCTGACTTTGTGATGGTGCACATACTAGTACATTGGAGCCATGACTCTTGATAGCGTAGACCTATTATTCATAGATATAGAATCCATAGCTTCATTGGTGGAGTCAATGATATTCTCTTATATGCGTTATCTTGTAATTAAAAAACTAAAGAGCTCAACCATTTACATACATAGGTGTAATGAAATGGTATACTGTCCTTGGATGGTAAGTTTTCCAATGGTAAAATAACGGAACATAAGATAAAAATAATCAAAAAGATAAGATGGAATTTATCCTTAAGTTGATTATAAATATCCTATAGGAATATGACACATCGTGATATGTCATAAACACTAAACTAATTTTGAGCTTCGAAATTTTATATGGTTCGAGAGTACAGCTCTAAGCTTTTAGTGGAGTAGCATTAGAGTTGATAATTATAAAATATGTATCTAGGATATTATATTTTATAATTATTAGAGCTTGAACTATATAGGCCCATCAAATTTCCTTTACTAGCTCATAGTAAATCATGTAATAATATGGCGTGCTTTTCCAATAATTTAGTGACTTATGTTAAATTATTAGATTGGTTGAAATTTGATAAGATCAGATAATTCATGTCTGTTTATCGGTTGAATTAATTTTATAAATTAATTCAAGATAAACTTGTTGAATTATCAAAAATATTTATTTTCCTAAAGCTTTTCTAAATATAACTGTTTTAATCAGGTAACTTCTTCATTGGGTTATTTGAATTAAATTTGAGACTCTATCTAAGAAATCTTGGGTGGAAAATAAAAGATTCTTAGAGATCAAATCATCGTAGGTTCGGTAGGCATATCAGTTAGTTCGACCTGCCGATGGAGCAAGTTTGGTAGGCCGATCCATTAGTTTGGCCTACCAATCTAATGATTATTTGATCACGCGTTTTTTACACTATTTAATCAAAAGTTGATCTTGATTGGAATTTTTGAGGCCTTATCTGATAATGACCAACCTTGGGGACGACCTCTATAAATAGGGAGTAAGTTTTCTGAGTTATTCAGATTAGTTGAAAAGTTAAGAGTGAGTACTATAGTGTTAAATACTCTAAAACTGCCTGAGAGCATTTGTTCATGATCACAAAATTTTGCTTTAGGTCTTCTCAATTGGTTAGAAGGAGAATCATCAGGGAAAAGTTGTACGTCGTGTGCCCACACACACTCCAATTGTGGATAGAGAATAGCAAAGAAGACCAATCAGTTGAGGCTCTTTTGGAACGTTTTTCTCTTCACAGATTTCAGAAGCTCTTCAACATACAAAGGTTAATAAAATCTGGTTAATTTATGAATATGTCATGTTAAACTAGTGTTTTAAAAAATACTCTAATTTAAAAATTTTAAAACTGGGCTGCACACATGTTTTTTCTAACAATCGGGTCCTCTATCATTGCTTATTCATAGTCCAAAATATTCTTCAAATAAATCGATACCGATATCAATTCTTAATCATGAAATAAAATTGGACTATTTTTAATCGTAAAATTAATTCTAAATTGAATAAAACCAAAACTTGACTTTTCTAGCACTATGCCTAAGTAATGATATTGACTTTGATAATGTCAATTCCCAAGCTCGATAGTATTTTTTTACCAAAAATGCTACTTGCTTAACTCCAATTTTAGCTAATAGGCAATTAAGGACTTGCTATGTGCTAATGTTTCTCAACACACTGCTAACATTGTATTCTACTTGAAATTCTTGTAAATAGAATTTTCAAGTTATTTACGAATTGAAATTTCCTCCATCTTAAATCGAAGTGAAAATAATCAACCGAATTTCTCGCCCACAAAAAGTCAGTAAATTTAACTTTAACATTTATTAGAGAATTTTAGAATTTATATACTAATTGCCTAAACTTTCAATCACGAAAATCAAACATAATATTTTTCAAGAAAATCATTGACTTAAATATGTAAACTATATTATTTAATTTTAGGTTTTTCTCTATCGTTATATTTTTTAGGTCAAAACCCTACCTTTTAAAGTTTTTTAAGCTTTTAAAGTTTTCTTATTTTTGTATTTAAGGATATTTTAAACAATTTTTTATGTTAAATTGAAGATTGATGGAAAAAGGTTTAAATTTATGTATTAGATCTAATTCAAAGTATACATTCGATGAGATCAATTACAAAAAATATAGTGTTTGAACAAAGTCAATAAACCTAAAATATACGGCATGAAAAGGTAGATAACGCAAAAATAGAATATTGAAATAGAGACAAATTAGAAATGTGAAAAATAATTTAATAAACTCTAAATGAAAATAGACAAGACATTACGGGAAAACAAAAAAAAAATGGTAGAAAAGTGAGGAGGGAAATAAATGACCAAAAGATGTGAAAAAAAGAAAGAATTAAAAAACTAAACAACAAAGCAAAAAGCAAAGAGCAAAGAGCAAAGAGAAAAAACTCATTTTGTCCTTGGGTAGATCTATTAAAAAACAAATTGTATTTTATATATTTGTTAAATGTACATATTATCTATTTGGTATATAAGGATATTCAAGAAAAAAAATATGTTAGCGGATAAGTACGAAATATAATTATTTATATTAGTCAAATTTGAAGAAAAAGACTAAAGAAACAATGAAAAGAAAATGGAGCAAAGACAAAAAGGGGACAAACAAAAGAAGGAACGGGAAGAAAGAAAAAATCTTTGAAACGTTTCAATCACTAGGAAAAGGAATCTCCCCTACTATATAAGTTAAATATTATTCTAAATTTCCGCTGTCATTTGGAGAATTGTTCCAGTGCCGTGGGCCAAGGAAATTGCATGACAGGGACCACTAGAGCTTGACTTAGAGAAAAAAAGAAATCTGTCTTTTATCCTTTTTCCCTTTTTTTTTTTTTTTCCACTAGTTTGCGATGTATGGCTGGCCGTCTCCGTCCTGCTCGGCGAACTTGAAGTAAAGTTGCTGGAATATAAATTATTAATGGAAAAACAAGATTCAATTATTGGATGAGAATATAAACAACTTATTAAATACTTAATGAACCTAACCACACAATTAATGTAAAGCTTTTAAATGTTTCATAATGAAACCAAAATAATTTACAATATAAAAGACTCTTGTGTGTCAACCTTGTGGTTCGTACTCTTCTCTCTAACAAAAAAAAAAAAAAAAAAGGCACTTTTGAGCTTGTCTTATCCTAGCAAACTTCAGTAGCTCCTATTTTTAAAAAAAATAAAATAAAAAATAGTGTTGTTCTCGTGTGGTAAATAGTATATTAGATTATTCTTTCTGTGTAATGCAATAAATAATTACACAAACTTCTTAGACCTTTTCAGACCAAAGCACATGCAAGGCAACTTCCAAAAAAATTTGGCCAGGACTCTAGCAAGACTTTTTTTTAGACTGATTGTCCAATAATTAATTTGGACGGTGCAGCTGTCAAATGCAAATGTTCCACAAGTCACAAACTTCTCTCTCCGACTCCCATTCTTAGCAAGCTACAAGAAAAATAGATGAAGAATAGATTTCCTGACAAAGGAAAAAAAAATGTCCTGGTTATTTTATATTCTTTTTGTTGTATCTATCAGAAGTAGTTTAGCTGCAATCACTGCAACAAAGTCTTCATTTCCCAGAACCAGTTACACATACTATCTTGATTCAGGCCTTCCTTCAACATGGTATAACAACAATTCAGTGATCATGGACGGAGGGAAGATGAGAGTTGTCCTCTTGATACAGGACTATAGCCGCAACGTCGGATTCTTCTGCGGATTTTACTCCGAAGGAACGACCAACGATCTGTACCGGTTTTCGGTCGTCGCCATTGGAGGCGGAAGCCAAAAGAGGCATAATGTGGTCTGGTCAACAAAATGGGACAATGTTGTGAGAGCGAATGCATCACTGCAGCTGACAAGAGATGAAGGATTGGTACTAAGGGACTGGGACGGAAGTAGAGTTTGGTCGGCTGATAATAAATCCCGTAAGCCTGTGGTGGGAATGAACCTTACTGAAGCAGGGAATTTGGTGCTCTTTGGCGATGAAGAAGCCATAATTTGGCAGTCCTTTGACCACCCTTTCGACACGTTATTGATCGGTCAGAGGCTATACCAGGGTCAAAGCCTTGTCGCAAATCTGGGTTCCTTGGGGGAAAATAGTCCCTTCTTTGCCACATTACCATCAGCTGCTAATTTCTCTGCATATTTCAACACTAGTGATGGTAAATCTCTGATGTATTATCAGCTGTCGCTGGACAGAAATTCGAGAAACCGGTCGGGATTACAATATGGTGAGAAGGAAAAGAGGGGGTTTGTTGAGAACTTGGGAAAATCTCAAGCATCAAAAACTCTTGACTTAATTATGTTTCTAAAACTAGGCACGGATGGGCGTTTAAGGACACACTGGTACAATTCAGACAGTTCTGGAGAAGATGATGAGATGGTCGCCCAAGAATGCGAGGCTTCTTCGCCAAACAGTTATCTTCTTAAAGAGGTTAGGGACATTAATTACTCCAACACCAACAATGCAGATTCTGCAACTGTATCTCTTAGGACAGCAGAAACTTGTAAATCGGCTTGTTTGAAAAGTTGTTCATGCATTGCGGTTGTCTTCAGGTATGAAACTGATTATTCTAATGGAAAATGTTATAATCCATCCGAGATATATTCGGTTAACAATAACAACAAGAACATGACAGATCAAAGCAAATTACTAGCCTTCGTCAAGGTACTAAATCCCGATGTGGCACCTAATAAATTGATTGAGGCTCCTCGATCATCGTGGCCTGCGAGAAATCGAAAAGCTTTAGCAGCAATACTATCTGCTGGAGGTTTCTTCTTCCTTCTCATAATTGTTATTTGTATTGTGATTTTAAGAAAGAATCAAAAGGGGGTGAATGGGGATGAATATCTCCATCAAGTTCCTGGAATGCCCTTGCGGTTTTCGTACGAAGAGTTGGAAGTTGCGACGGAGAATTTTAAAGAAACCATTGGCAGTGGTGGTTTTGGATCTGTGTTCAAAGGGGTGCTAGCAGATGGCACAAGAATTGCAGTGAAGCGGTTAGATAAGATGAGTAAAGGGACGAGGGAGTTTTTGGCAGAAGTTGAGACAATTGGAAGCCTTCACCACTTTAATCTTGTGAGGTTGGTTGGATTTTGTGCAGAAAAGTCATGCAGGCTTCTTGTCTATGAATATATGGCTAATGGTTCTTTAGACAATTGGATTTTCAACAGAGATGAAGCGCATTCCCTAGATTGGCAAACCAGAAAGAAGATTATACTTGACATAGCCAAAGGGCTGGCTTATCTTCATGAAGAATGTCGACAGAAGATAATACATCTAGATATAAAGCCACACAACATTCTCTTGGACGAAAATTTCAATGCCAAAGTCTCTGATTTCGGGTTGTCGACGCTGATTAACAGAGATGAGAGTCAAGTGTTGACAACAATGAGAGGAACTCCAGGATATCTCGCTCCAGAGTGGAAAGAGCTAAGAATCACTGTGAAAGTTGATGTGTACAGCTTTGGGATTGTTCTTCTTGAAATTGTTTGCAAAAGGAGAAACGTTGATAGCTCGAGATCGGAGTCTAGCTTTCATTTGCTTAAGTTGTTGCAGAAGAAGGCTGAAGAGGGCCAACTCATCAACATCATAGAAGACTTGGATGAAGACATGCAAAACAAAGAGGAAGAGGTGGCGAAGATGATAAGGATTGGAGCTTGGTGTTTGCAGAATGATCATAACAACAGGCCTTCGATGTCAACAGTTGTTAAGGTTTTGGAAGGAGTTATGGAGGTGGACCCCAATATCAGCTATACGTTTTCTCATACACTTCAGACCTCTACTGCTGCTGTTGCGGGTGACCATAATACTGTGGTACCACAAGCTTCTATTCTTTCTGCTGCAAGATGAAAAGCATAATTGAAGAGGTAAAACAAAATAAAATATCCCTTTTTTTCGTGTTTGGTTCTCAAGGAATGTGATTCGACATTTATTTGTGTAAGAACTTGTTAAATCAGTTTGTGAACAATCAAATGTATTTTGTTTCAAGTTCAAGGTGTAATTATTTATTAAAAAAAAGTTAGTTGATAACCAGGTTCTCTGTTTGATCCCCAATTTGAAGTTCTTGAAATTGTTCTTTGTTTTTTTTTTTCTTTTTGCTGTTAAATTGTGACATAACTTAAAAATTAATAAACACCCCCAGCTACTGATTTATATATTCATTAAAGTTTCAGATTCTATGCCACTTTCAACTATTTTGCTGGATATGAACAGCAAGTATTGCAATGAAATTTTTGAAAGCTTCGAAAACTTAAAACGTATCTTTGTAATCCACTGCAATCAGTGTAGCATCCCCTATATTTGTCACTGGAGAATACAAGTCAGTGATATTTCTTTCTCAGTTGAAAGCACTTAGTGCAATATGTTATGACAGAGAAACAGAAAACAACAGCCATATTTCTCCAGAAACTCTCAAGTGTCATCATGAACATAAGAAGTCAAACGGGACTAAAATAGAAAAAATCTACGACTCTGTACTCAGCAATCTATAATACATGTATGCCTCAAGCCTATTTTTGAGATCATGTTCCCAGACAAAAAGGGGGAAAAAAAGAAAAAAAAAAAAAAACCAACAACAACAACAACACTTGTTGCTGAACATCTGGCTGGGAACTTGTAGAATTTCATTTTAAGATGGCATCTGTATGGACTCTGCAGCAAGGTATTCAAGCATGTTTATCACTTGACTTGTGTCGTCCAAGTAGTAACTCGCCTTGCTCGGCTTTTGTCCAACCGTACAAGCAAAAACTGAAGTATTAGTAGAAAGAATATTGTTTAATGTTGCATTACCGAATATCTCAAACATGTCCTCATCAGATCTATCATCACCAATACACAACACAAAGTTGGCCTTTCTCCCATTTTCTGCCATTGATGAGAAGATCTTTTGTGCAACATGGCCCTTGCTAACTTCCTGAAAATAGAAAGAAACAAATAAGCAACAGATCAAGTTCCTTATTCTGCTCAAATTAGCCGCATAAAGGTTTAAGCCGTCAAGCTCAAATGCAAACAACGAAATGAAGAGAAGAATGCTGTAGAATGAAGAAAGCAGAACACGAAAGAAAAGAAAATTGCATGCAATTTTGAATACCAGAAGGGAACCAAAAATCTGGTTGGAGCAACCACAAAACGTGTTAGGTCCATTGAGTTAAATTTTAATTCATGATAAACATTTTATCAAAATTAAAAATATGACGCAATTCACTTGCCTACATAACATAGCCTTGCAGAAACATAATCCTGACAACTAATTAAATAGAACATTCAGAAGTTTGAGACTAAAGTTTTTTATACCTGAGGTTTAACTTCGACAATAAATTGACCCCTCTTTACAGCAACAGGTTCATTTGCTAATACACTCTCAAGATGATCTAGAATCTCCTTTGCTTGGGAAGATCCAAACCCCGGGTCTGCATCCCCATATTGCCAAACCAGAGAACTTTCTTTAGCTTCAATGCAAGAGCCATCAGTGGCCTCTGTATATTGTCTCATTACGGGTTCAGCAATCTTCATCCAACCAAATTCAGAGCTCTGAGCACAGACGTCCCACTCCCCTTTTTGGGGCCATCTAAAAGTTGTGGGGTTCATGTTAGAAAATATGGACGGGGAATTGAGAAAAATGTTACAAAATTTTGTGACTGAAAATAAAGAAATTAAAATAATGCTACTCTTTTGGGCAGGCAGATAAGGATTATAAATGACAATGCAGGTCCAATTTACTAGAGTACCAATCAAAACAAACATTTTGTTCTATCCTCTGGTTCTAAACCAGCCATATTGAGCTGTGACTTCTTAATAACCTAGTTCAATATCCAAATTTCAATAACTGAGATAATACAAAGAGAAATCCAACACACACACACACACACACACACACACACACACACACAGAGACAGAGACACACACACACGGAGAGAGAGAGAGAGAGAGAGAGAGAAGCACACCTTATGAAGTATCCATGTTCCGCCGCGATTCCGAGCTTCTGACATGGAGAGAACCACTTGTTTAAGCTCTCCCTCCCTCTACCACTAATAATAAAAACTGTATTCTTTTGGTCAGCACAAAGTGTGTTCAGCATTGAGATAACCTCCTCACTTGGGGTCTTGTTGATGGAGTTTTGAGGCATTACAGTACCATCATAGTCCAACAGAATAGCCCGATTATCTGAGTTAATGTAAGCGGGTATAACATCATCCACTGATAGCTTTCTAAAATTAGGATCAAGTGCCACAACTCGAAATCCAAAGCTAAAACCAATTCCCCAACATCTTCTCTTGAAATGATCTGCACAAGTTCTTTCCATGTCTTGCAAGAAACTGCGAGACCAATAAGCCACATCATGTGTGCATATATACCGGTAATGCTTCTCGTGTCGTAACTCTTGCTCTGAATCCATCGTCGAAATAGCCATAACCATTGCTTCAGCAGTAGATTCAACATTCCAGGGGTTAATGCGGATTGCCCCACTAAGGGATGGAGAACAACCAATAAATTCGGATACCACTATCATGCTCTTCTTTGGACCATGGAAATCTGCGGAACCAGATATTCCCTGTCTACAAACAATATACTCATAAGGAGTAAGATTCATTCCATCCCTCACAGCAGTCACTACGAGACAATCTGCAATGCTGTAATATGCAACTCTTTCGCCGATGGAAACTTCTCTGTCGATTATTACTATTGGCTTATAGCCTGGCTGCTCAAATTCTTCATTGATCCTCTGGTAGTGTTCTTGTAATTCTTGCTTCGTTTCCTCCAAGTTTTTTATCCCTTTACCTCTGGCAGGGTTTAGAATCTGGACCAGCACTACACTTCCCCGCAAATGTGGACGTTGCTTCAGCATCTGTTCCATAGCAAGAAGTTTCAAATTTATACCTTTGAAAGTGTCAATATCATCTATACCTAATAACACTGATTTCCCTTCAAATTGTTGTTTAAGCTTCCTCAGCCTATGCTCCTCATCTGCCACTTTCATCCCCGACTCTATCCGACCCATATGTACCCCAACAGGCATAATCTTGATACCAATATTCCTTCCATAATAGTCCAATCCCAAGTATCCCCTCTTTGACTGATAATCCAAGCCCAACATTCGACTGCAACAAGAAAGAAAATGACGAGCATAATCGAAGGTGTGAAAACCTATAATATCGGTGTTGAGCAAAGCCTTAAGTATCTCTTCTCTAACAGGAAGAGTTTTATAGATCTCAGATGAAGGGAATGGGCTGTGAAGGAAAAATCCCATCCTCACTTGGACAAATCGCCTCCTCAAAAAGGTTGGTAGAACCATCAAATGATAATCATGAATCCAGATATAATCTTCTTCTGGGTTTAAAACCTCAACTATTCTTTGATAAAAGAATTTATTTGCTGAAACATAAGCTTCCCACAAAGACCGGTCGAACCTGCCTCCTTGATCGGCTGAAAACGGCAGCATGTAATGAAGCAGCGGCCACAACTGCCTCTTGCAAAACCCATCATAGAATTTCTCCAAAAGATCAGGTGGCAGAAAAGTAGGAACACAATTGAAGTTATCCAATAGCCTCTGTGACACATCATCCTGCTCCTCGGGTTCAACGTCAACCTTTAACGACCCAACATAAAGAACCTCCATCTCTTTGGGGAATCCATCCTTAAGATGCAAAATTAAAGCATCCTCATTCAAACTGAAATCCCACCCTTTGTCATCCTCTCTTCTCTTTGCTATCAAAGGAAGCTGATTCGCTACAATAATAATCCGATCCGAATGAACAGATGACGAGCTATCTGAAGAAACACTCTGCGTCTGATCATCATCAAGCTCTGTTACACTCCCCGGAAGCGACATGGCCCTTGAAAGCCTTCTTCCTTTACCCTGATCAAGTGCAGGGAAATTCCCAGAAGCCAAATCTAGAAGATTTGAATATGATTTCGACATCTTGCTCTTCCCCTCCCTCGAATGAGTGGTCTTAAAAGACGCCTTCTTTTATAGGAAAAACCAAAAATATTATGAAATCTGCAAAGAGCTGACGCATTTAAAAATCAGTTTTCTGTTTTAAAAAAAAATATATATATAATATGATGAAACTACAAAACACCAAAAGATGAAAATGAATTAAATAAACACACATCTTGAATATTCCTCTTCTCATACAAATATAAAAGAACAAGAAAACATTCCTCTTTTCAAATTTTAACTGTCTACATTTTTAAATCTTCCAAAACTCCAAAGCTTTAAACAAAAAGCGATACATTTTGATCACATTATACTTAAGAATTAAAACATCATGCCCAAAAGAAAGAAATCATACATTATTAATAACTAAACGACAGTCAAAATAATTAGATTCCAAAATCAAAATCAATATCAAAATCAAAATGCGATTATAGAACTAAACTGCATAAACATGAAACATAAACAAACCATCCTAGATCCTGCAAACGCAAGAACAAACCTAAAAAAAATTAAAAAAGGATTCTTGAAGAACCCTGATCTTGTGAAAAAAAAAAAGAGAAATTCACTGACCTCTGTGTCCATTGTCATTGCAAGTTGGTTCAAAAGCCAAATTTGTATCGCAATTTATTGATTCTTATTTACGCAATGAACGAATCGAGGAAAATCTAGGGTTTGTTTATCTACGAAATGTGAATCACGTACATGGTAATGATTCTGGGAAATTCTGGGCTATGAATATTCAGGGACAAATTTTTTTAAAATAAAAAAGGGAAAATAATTAGGTAAATCTAACAAAATATTATTATTAATTTCCCTTGCATGTAAACGTGCTGCAAATCATAGAGAACGACGTATGTTTGGCCTGTCTGTGATACAGTGCGTCAAATAACCAATTAGAATTGAGAGTTTTTGAGAAAAGGTCCAGAACAACCAATAGAAGAGAGCGGGTGACGAATTGAAAATGCTTTGCAGGGTCATTATCGGAGCCTTAGTGAAATTGGATAAGGTTGGCAAAGCTGACTGCGGAGAAGTGCCAGCTGGCATGAAGCGGCCACTAGACACGCTCAAGGCACGTGACTGATGACATGGCAACACGTACGACACCAGAGTGCGGGGCCCACTCGGGGAACCGCCTCGGTGTTGGAGCGTACGGAACGAACATTAGAAATTGGAGGGGAGGGTTTTTCTGTTGCGACCGGGATGGCAACCTGGCCTAGAGTAATCTGGACGCGACACGTGTTCGAGTGGTGCTTTTAATTGGTTGACTTTTTGGAGAGCGTTGACGTCACTTCACTTGGAAGGAACCAGCCGAAGCGGGGGCGACCCCATATGAATTTTCATTGCAAAATAAGAAGGTATAATATAAATAGCGCACGAGTTTTTTTTTTTTTTTTTTCATTTTTCAAAAGAAAATCTTTGGTAGGTTGTGCAAAAACAATAACCAAACATTATTTACCTTCTTTTATACTATATATTTTATTTTAGTTTTTAATTTCATCAAATTTATACTTTTATATTAAATATAATACATAAATTTATACTTTTATTCAATCAATCTTCAACTTTGATATAAAAATTACCTAAAATACCTTTAAATTAAAAAAAGATAACTTTAACAACTTAAAAAAAACATTACACTAAGGTTTTTGCCTTCAAAAATGTATAAAATATAATCAAAAATAGGTGTTTTTGGTGTTTTATTTTTGTTTCTTTTCTATTTTTTGAAAGTTTTAATTTTTTTTTTACTTAAGGATAATTTAGTTATTTTAAAGGTCAAAAGCATCTATTGACCGAGATAAAGTATAAATTAGTGTATTAAATTTAATCTAAAAATATATATTCGATGAGATTTAAAATCAAAAGTATAGTTTTTAAATTAACCTAAAATATAAAATATAGACAGATAAATATCTTATAACTAAAAAAAGTCTCTAAATAGTCACATTTAAAGGGTGCTTACTTATCATGGGAAGTGTAAAAGAAGTGTAACAATTTTTCATTTCTTTTTTATAAATGTTCTTCTAGTTTGTGCCGGTTAAAAATTTGTAACTACATATTTGCATAATTTTTTTAAATAATTAAATTCAAATTTTGATTTTTAAATATACACATGTCAAATTTAAAAACTCAAATAAACCAAAATTCAACTACTCATGAATTTTAGACAATTTTTTTTAAAAAATATATATTGATAGACAAATACATTGTTGCAATGTAATTTGAGTATTTTAATTTTATTCTTGTTCCTCAAAAAAAAAAATCATAAATTCACTCCTGAGTATAATTAGATTTAGTTTATATTTCTCTTTTGTGTCCTTCTAATAATATCATGTCACGTTAGTTAAAATATTTTTATTAATATGATTAGTGACATGATATTATAATTGACATAACATTTTAATTAACATAGCATGACATTATTTGAGGGACACAACAAAGTATAAATAATAGTTTGACCAATCTAGATGATGAAGAATGAGTAAAATCCAATCCAATTCTTATTAGCAAAAAATTCAATCCCAATTTATTCGTGAATTTATTTCCTTTTGTACAGAAACAAATCAAATGTTATTTTCACACTATAACTAATTTTTAGTCAATTGTTTCATGCATGAGGACATTTTTAGCACTTAAATTATTATGATTATTTTTGCAAAGTCAAATACACGATTAGAAAGGGAATTAGTTTAGGTTATTTTACATATATATTATCTTTGCTGAGTAAACTCTACAAAAAGAAATTAATAGATGTTCTAATTCATTTTTTTTTCTTTCCACAAAAAAAATTTTCTATTCGTGTTATAAATAATAGGTTAATACTCAAAACATTGTTGGAAAATAATAATGCAGTGAAATTTTAAAAAATTTAAACAAAGTTTTATAGAATCAAATTAGGCAATACTATATGTCATAAATTATTCCTAGTTCTCCGTATTTCTAGAAGACTAATAATCACACTTTTGACTGAATTAATTGTGTAGAAATACTATCCTAGAATTGCATATTAAAAAGCCTTAACCAATTGGTCTTCTTCGTTATTCTCTTTTCTACGACTAGTGTGCAAGTGGGCATACATTGCTTAATCTTTCTCTTAGCAATGGGCCTCCTACCAACCACCGAAGAACACTAAAAATTATTGTTTTTGATGTTAAACAATAATTCTATGTGAGTTTTAGAGTTTTTCTCTCAAAACTCTCTTTAAATTTCTCTAATGATTTACCAAGCAATAGGATTAGGTTTTCTTATTTATAGCGATTGGTGGAGCATCAATTCTACTCAAAAAGGGTTTCTAAATTCGTTTCTAGGCCAAAAGATCGCGTAAAATAACATTAGTCCATGTGGCTAATGAGTTGACCTGTCAAGGCCCAAAAGCAACCACTTGTGACTTACTCGCACCTGATGATCGATCCAGGCTACTAATCGACTAGTTCTTATCTAATTTGACACTTTTTTATTTTATTTGACATAGGAATCTTTTATAAAATCTCATTTTTAATTTAAATAACTCAATGTAATAGTTACCTAATCAAAATAGTCATATACTGACAATCTTATATCAAATAAAATAAATACAAATAATTCAACATGTTTATTATTAATTAATTTCACAAATTAATTTAACAAACAAACTAAGATGAATTACTACAATCCAATCAATTGAATTTGAACCGATCATAAAATTAACATATAAGTTATCAATTTGTAGGAAAAAATATGCAATATCATTAAGAAAAAAATATGGCTAGCAAAGAGTACCCGATAGATACATATAGATCAAACTCCTATAATTATATAATGACGTCTCCCAAACACACTCATTTTACAATTCAACTATAATGCTATTCTACCAAAAACTTAGAGCTACACTTTTAAACTATATACAAAATTACAAAAATCCAAAAAGTTTTTCATTCATGACATATCATGATGTGTACCATCTCCATAGGATATCCAAGTTCCACTTTACCATCCTGGCTATATTTATATTATGTTCCATTATCTCATTATTAGAATAATTATTGTTTATAACCAATACAAATGGTAAACCATGTGGTCATAAAAATGTATCCAAATGGCTAAGCATTCCAATTTCCAACTTTAGGATGATGCCTACAAGATAATATCATTAGCTCTACTAAAGAGTTTTAGATTCTATATCTATAAATATCGAGTCTACGCCATTCAAGAATCATGTCTCATTCTATAACTATGAATAATAAGCCTACGCCATTCAAGAATCATGTCTCCAATGTAATAGTATGCATAGCATCAAATAATTCAAGATGTCATTCTTTAGTACATCAATAGACACAAGCCAAAAATACAGACCCATTAATCCATATTCAGGATTAAGATACAACACATATAATTGTCTAAAGTGAATTGATTTATTCAAATAGAATTATTAACTAAATCAATTCATCTTTAGTCATGATCCATATATCATTACTAATGACAATATACCAATGTCTCTGCTCATGGAATTCTCTCCAATAACAAAGATAAGCCATCTCTAGTTAAAAATGTAGATAACGTAATAATCTTACCCTAAATAAAGCATCCAACTTTACTCCTTTAATTGCTGACGTTCACATTTAGACTATCACCTTAGACCATTTTTAATGCAAATGTCAATGTCAATGTTATATTTGTTATCAAAAAGTATAAAAATAGCATATTTGATGTGTTATTTTATTTTATACTTCAATGCGTAATACTATTTGAAATGTCATATTTTTCTTTTGTCATAATTATTAAACCTTGAAACTTGTAAAACTAAATTTTTAATATTAAAATAATTAAAAAAATAAGAATGATGTAATTATTAAAGTAATCAAGTTAATCTATAGACCAATAGAAATCAAATACCAAACTTACTATCTGCTAAATTTTATAGAAAATTTGCCACAAAATTTAGCATACAACAAATTTTGCATTAAAATTGGCATTACATTGGAGAGTATTTTTACACTGAAATGTTAAATTTTTCATTGGCACATCAATTTAGCATTGCATTGGAGATGCTTTTAAGGCGCATGTCTTCCACATAATTTTTCTATCATATGCATAATCTTAAAGGTTTAGATTCTTATACTTTAGCTTGGTTTTTAGATTCTTAAACTTTAGCTTGTTTATCATACATTCAACATAAATGAACATAAGGAGCATAATATTGATATATAACATAACTAATAAATTGGATTATTTTCACATTTGTCTCCCAAAGTGCACCATTTATGTTACTTTACCTTTTGACTTTTAAAACGTATCACTTAATCCCCTTAAACTTTGTTCCATTAGCAAGTTTTCCCCTTCCATAAAACTTTTTTAGTTTTTGGACGGTTTTTTGCGGAATATTTTATATTTCCTCCCAAACTATATCACTTATGTTATTTTGTGCCCTCCTTCCCCAAATTATAGAATGTGTTACTATGTCCCCTTTTTTTTTGTTAGCAAATAATCTCCTTCTATCTAATTTTGTTAGGCTTTAGAAGTCAATTTTTTTTCTTCATACTTGGAGGGAAAAACTCAAACAAAAAAAAAAAGTGAAAGGGAAAAATTAGATTAAGGAAAAAAGAATTCAAGGGAAAAGGATTTTTTTTTATTTTTTATTTTTTTTTTGCAATGGACCATTATAACCATATAAAAGAGCTTAAAGAGAAAAAAAACCCACAAAATTCTTTAAAAGAATAGTGCTCTTGAAGTTTTTTCAAAAAAAGAACACATTATTTTAATTTTTTGTAAAGAATCCTTTCTTGAATTTTCTTTGTATTTATATTTAAATGACATTTTGTAAAAAATATTCATATGCAAGTTGTGGATATATGGATTGCTTTGACATGGAGGTTTAATAAAATTGGAAGAAAAACAAATCAATTTATTAGCCAAGCAAAATTAAATGAAAGGAGGTTATTTGTTAACAATAAATAAATAAATAAAATGATATAGTAACATATTTTGAAAGTCAAGAGAAAATAACATAAGTGACATAGTTTGGGAGGAAATATAAAAATATTCTATAAAAAACTGTTCAAAAACTAATGGAGTTGGATGAAAGGCAAAAACTAGGATTAAATGGTACATTTTAAAAATCAGTGGATACAGTGACAAAGTAACACACTTTGGGGGAAAAATTTAAAAATAATCCTTAATAAATTCTCTATTGATCAAATGTGTGAAAATAGTAACATTGTTTAGTCCTTATAGTGCTAAGTTTACAAACATCTCATATGTTTTGCTAAAAAACCACTTTTGCTTCTCTTATCATGAAAATACCTAAAACTTCCCTTGTATTTCAAAATCATACACAAAATGCTCCCTAAAGAAATTAAACTTTTCAAAAACCAAAATTACCTTTCTTAATCTTTACTAAATTTTATTTGAAACATTAATAAACCAAAATACTAGATAAAATCAATCTTGTAAAGTTAAAAGCTCTCAATGTAATTGAAGTATTTGCTTAATTGAAATATTTATTTGAACTTTTTAAATCACTTTTTTTTTAATTTTTAAGTCAAGTTGTATTTAAAATAACATTTAATATATACTAGGAAAGATAATTTTAGAATTTTTAAAAATTCAATTGTTTCATGAGGTATTTTGAGTATAATTTTGTAAATACATAATGTGTTTTGGGAATTTTAATAATAAGTGGAGCAAAAGTGGTATTTAGATAAAAAACATGGAGTGTTTTGGGTATTTTTTTTAATTTAATATTTAATTGATTTTGTATGATTTTTATTAAATGAGTGTCATAATATGATTGTTAGGCATATTTTCCATTATAATACCCTTAAATATATTAGTAGGCATGTTTTCCATTATTTTTAATTATATCATTTTTGTGGCTATTCAAACTTGTTTGTTACTTTTGAGAACATTTTCCATGTTGTGAAAAAAAAAAAAAAAAAGAATCTTTCAACAATATTTTACTTGTCTTGAAAAAAATTCTTTTCGACCTAGTCAATTTAATATCCACATTAAAGATTAGAACAATCTTTTTAGGGTCTATGTTGACTTGAATGTAATCTTTTTAGTGTCGATGTTGACTTTGGTGTTAAAGAGTGTAGACGGCAAAAGCTACTACCATTTTGTATTAACTTTTATTTTCAATAAATTTAATTATATTACTAATAAAAATTTACTAATTTTTCACCGAAACAATAACATATATAAAATGGCCACATATGTAACTTTACAAATATAACACTATGTGTAATTATTAAATAACTTTATTTAAAAAAAGTATTTGCAGAGGCAAAAAAATTCGACACTACTGTATACAAAAATTAAAAAGACTTGTTGCAACGAAAAAATTGCGGCGCTGAGGTCTATGCATACAATCCGTAGTTCTTGCAACGACGACTTTACCGTATTGAGAGGAAAAATTTTGCCCCTAACTATTTTGCCTCTGTAAACCTGGAACGGCCATATTATATCGGCAAATTTGCAGCGAATAATTAATTTTGTTGCCATATTATTGTAATATCTAAAAAGTTCATCAGTTTAAATCTAGAATTTAATCACGATTTAAGCAAAGAATTTTTAATCAAATTTCATATATTATTGTTATGAAATTTTGTGGTCAAAATATGATAAAATTTTTTGTGCATTATGTGTGCAAATTTTTGTGAATTAAGGTATATTTTATATGTATAAATTTTGTAAGTTAAATACTCAAAAATTTGTTATGTGCCATTAAAGGCAAAATTAATGCTGCATGCATTGTATTAAAATTTAATTTTTGTGATAAAAATACCCATAAAGTATAGAAGATTATAAATTTAAATATCATGCCATAGTCCTAAGTTATATAAAAGTTGTCAGTATACCAATTAGTTAAATTGATTTAGATTTTAGTTTTGCAATCAACCACTGTTGGAAGTTAGTGTACAGAGACACTTGGAAAAGTATAGACAACAACACAGTAGAATATTATAGAATTAGTACGCACACCAATATGTGAACTATTGTTGATGAGAATTAAACAGTATGGGTTCACAATGTACTAGAATATTTTTAGACTGACAAAAAAAATTTGTTCAATACCAAACATTAAAAATAAGAAAAATATAATTTAGAGTGGATTTGGACTGTTAAAATAAAATCTAGGTATGTGCACAAAGTCAAAAGTTCTTATCTTTTGTACCTCAAAAAGTGTATGAATTTCCCTCCAATTCCATTATGAAATTCGTATTTACTAATGGTTTTTGGGCAAATTTTTTGTTGCATATAGGTTTTTAGTTCAAGTAAGAACCCAAGGGCTATTTTGAAAATCTCATTTTTCTTTCTCTCTAAGTTTTGCTCCAAAAGGCTAAAAATCTCTCCTTTTTTTTCCTCCAAAACCTGCCCTTCCCTAACGCCAAATTCTCTAAAGTTTTATTGATTCAAGTCTCCAAATGTCATTAGAAGTAAAAGCAAGGGTCCACTCACACCAAGAGGAAGAGATTTGCACTTTGAATCCTCTAGGACGCAAAGCCGACTAATGAAGGGAAAGGATTTAATTGAAAACGGTAGCGTGAGGTTCAAGTAAGTTTTAAACCTTACCTATAGTATAACAAAATGATTTTTTGTATGCTTTATTTATGTATGGATTGTGATTGCATTTGTTATGCATTTATGGTATGAAGAAAATGAATTTGCATATGCTTTATCTATATATGGTGCATTTGTTATGCATATTATTTTAAATACCAAGTCATGACATATTGTATGTTTACTAAGTTTACAAGACTAATAATCTAAAAACCTAAAGTCAAGGTAATCACTATAAGTGTTATGGGGGAATTTTTTATGATAGGGAGAACATCTGAAATCCAAAGCCCTTTAAGCTAAGCATCCAACCAAGTTGGCTAAGAAAACTAATCTAAAAAGGCCAAGAAGGTCACCAAGAAGGCCAAGAAGGTCTATCCAAAAAGGTCACTAAATTGGGCAAAAAGACCAATTCAGAAAGGCCGCCAAGTAGGCTAAGAAGGTAGGCTGAGAAAACTAACTCGAGAAACAAAGAAGGCCACTAAGTTGGCCTACAAGACCAATCCAAGAAGGGCACCAAGTAGGCCGAGAAGACCAATCTAAGAAGGGCACAAAGTAGGCCAAAAAAGTTAGATGAGAAGACCAATCCATGAGAGCCACGAAGTAGACCAAGAAGACCAATCTAAGAAAGCCAAGGGAACCAATTTAAGAAGGCCACCGAATATGCTAAGAAGTTCAATTCAAGAAGGCCAAGAAGGTCAATCCAAGAAGATAAGACAAGAAGGCCACCAAACAAGTCCATTAGGTCCAACCAAGGTCTAACCAAAATCCGACCAAGCTCCCACTACATGAATTGAATCCTTTGGCAACGACAAGTCGTGTTTTAGTGACAACAAAAGATCTATAGTGTCCGACCATAAGCCTAGCGAAAGGCCTGACCAGGATCCAACCACATGCTTGACCAAGATTTGTCCGACTAGAATCTATCCTATCAGGATCCATCTGACCAAGATCAGTCTGATCAGGATCCATTCCTACTAGGATCTATCCTATCAAGATTAGTTTGCCCAAAATCTGTCCAACCAGGATCTATCTAAATAGGCCAACACAACCATAGAGAACAACTCCGTAATACTAGTAAGGTGGTCGGATCACATAGTTGTGGATTATACCCAAAGAGCACCAAGTGGCACCATCCTAATCCTCTGTTAGGTATTCTTCCTTCTTTAGAGATTGTCACACCTATAGTCACCTCCTAGGTTTCGTACAATAATTTACCCCAGTCACAAGAGTCCACACTTGGATCTAAGCTAAATTCTAGAAATATGAGTATCAAAACTACCATAGATGTTTAGACATTTTTCCATTGCCTACTCTAGCTTCCCCCTTTCCTAATTAGAACACTAACTTGAGCATCAGAATACCCTTGGCAGACACCACACTGGTGTCTCTTTTCTTTGATGCCATCTCTACTCTTTTAGATGCAACTAGACCAGACAGAGCTGAGAAGAACAGGAAACCTGATCCATCATGCACCCCTACACGCAGTATTATGCCAGTCATAGGCATCCATAATAAGAGAATTGTTGTATTAACCTCCACTCGAGCAAGGATTATATGTCTCCCAACCCAATGGGCATCATGTAAAGTTAAGATACGATCTCAGTGTTTGATAATTGCGCAAGCTTGGTACGAATACTTAGGCCCATAGTTCAAAACTAGTTTAAGAATAAGAATAAGATGTTCATAATTAAGCCCAATTAGAATCATGTATTGTACTATTGCTAGTATTTTCTTAAAAATGTTTTGTGAGAAATGTTTGGACTTGTTGAGCGAAACCTTGGCTAGTTCCTTCATTCTATAGTAAATCCAACCAAGAGGCCAGTATAAATGCTTGATGAGTTTGGTGCAATAGTGGACAAATGCGATAGTCGAACTATGGATATTGATGCAATTTAAATTCCGCTTTTTAAAAGATTGTTTATTTTATATAGTATGTGACAGTTAGTAGTAAGCTAGAGTTGTTTTTGGTAGGACAATTTGAGTATGTGTTTTGTATTATAAGTAAGCAAGTGTTTTTAAAATATTATTGGTGATCAGTAAGTAACATAATAATTGTTTTTTTAAAAAAAATTTCGCATTTTTACAAATAAGTAAGATTAAGATTAAGCTTAAGAAATTAGCACTAAGTAACGTCTTGAATGATGAGGTCGTTACAATTATTTAGTAGTGTGCATCTTTCTTTTGCAGTGATAAACCCTTTTTCTAATAGCCAAGCCAATGATCAATCCATTGCTTTACGGTGATCAATCTTATGATGTCTCTTTGATTCACATGTTAGCATCTTTGATGCTCAAGTCAATAAATAAGACAAGAAGAATAAAGTAGTAGCAATTAGAAATAGAGGGAAAGGTGATGATAACAAGTAATAAAACGTACGTATAGACTTAGTTCTGGTAGTTCTAGGGTTAAAGAATACCATCCCTTTTCTAGTGAAGTCTAACATCAAACTACTTACTCGATATTGATTAGGATTCTTCGTTCAAATCTTGAAAATAATTTCCTTACATTGAATAACATCTAGGGCATGTGACAAACTAGTTTGAACTAAAAAAATTAAAACAAACACTGTAATATGTAAAAGCTTTATAATTGGTTTGAACTAATGTACAAAATACTTTAATCAATTTTTTTTTTTAATTTCAAATTTGGGTTATAAAAATTCAAATGAGATATGCCTTTAAATTCACAAAGTGGAAGGTCTGAAGGGAATATTTTGGTGAGTTGTCGACAAGACATCCTCATGGACTAGTCAACGCCGGCTCTTGACGTTGTAATTCTACCAAGTCGACGTATTCACGAGTCAATTTTTTGTTGACAAGTTACAATCAAGAGGGAAGTATAAAATCTGATCCTAACAAGATGTTTGCTTCAAATTGCCTCGTCACATTTTCAGAAAATAAAAGAAATAAGAAGAAATGAAAAAAAAAATGAAAAAGAAGAAGCCAATACTGAAGTTGACAAGAAGGAAGACAACGTTCAAAAAAATGCAAACAAACAAACGAGCACCAAATCAACGTGCAAAATAGACAAGAAGAAAGAAAACGTGAGCCAAACATCAAGGAAGATAACGGAAATAATCAACGTGATCCAAAGAAAAAACGACAAACCTGTAGCAGAATAGAACCAAACAGCAAAGACAACCACAAATTGGAGCCGTTGGAAACATACATTGGAACTAAAATTTTGAATTAGAAATATTATAATAATTTAAATTTTGTAAAAAAAATATTATAGTAAAATTGATTTAAACTAAAAATTTTTGGTTTGAACTTATATTTCTAAATGAGCTTGAAATTAGGGCCGGCAATTTCGAACACAGCACGATGACACGATACGAAAACGACATAATATAAACTGGTTTAGACCGCATAAATATTGATTGGACCATAAATAGGTTGGCATGAATAACACAAAAATAAACGTGTTGGATTTGTGCTAGCACACTTAACACGCTTTAACATGTTTAATTAAATGTGCAGTAAACGTGTCAACACGACACGACACGATCCACCCGTTTATAGTAGATTTAAACTTAAAATAAAAAATTTTATAATTTTGCAAGATGAGAGATTTGAACCCTATTAAGCTTACCTCCACCACACTAAATGATCATTTTGCACAAAATAAGAGCTTAAATTTCATGACCCTATAGGTTTGAAGATTCAATCCCTCTAACTCAAGGTAGATTATTGTGCTAGCTTCCACCACGCTCGACGAGCTTTTGTTGTGAAATAAAAGCTTCTATTTTATTTATTATGATTATAGTACGTTTATAGCATGTATAAACTTAAAATAAAAAATTTTCAAGTTTTTACAGTTTAAAGGAATCAAACCTTGTTCTCAAGGTTGAAAATGCCGTCTGCACACCACCCAAATGAATCAGTGTTTTTGGTTAAAGAAGGGCTTCTAATATATTTATTATGGTTCTAAAATTTTAACCCAAAAATCCCACATCGAAAACAAAGAGAGACTTTCTCTCCTTTATACTCTATATAAACACTGCTCTCTCCTTTGTACTCTATATAAATACTGCGTCTCTTGTGTTTCAACTTACGTTGAGATTAATTT
>CAMOHE010044072.1:29649-42058 GCA_946598075.1 Artocarpus hirsutus
AATAACACAAAAATAAACGTGTTGGATTTGTGCTAGCACACTTAACACTCTTTAACATGTTTAATTAAATGTGCAGTAAACGTGTCAACACGACACGACACGATTCACCCGTTTATAGTAGATTTAAACTTAAAATAAAAAATTTTATAATTTTGCAAGATGAGAGATTTGAGTAGATTATTGTGCTAGCTTCCACCACGCTCGACGAGCTTTTGTTATAAAATAAAAGCTTCTATTTTATTTATTATGATTATAGTACGTTTATAGCATGTATAAACTTAAAATAAAAAATTTTCAAGTTTTTGCGGTTGCAAGGAATCAAACCTTGTTCTCAAGGTTGAAAATGCCGCCTGCACACCACCCAAATGAATCAGTGTTTTTGGTTAAAGAAGGGCTTCTAATATATTTATTATGGTTCTAAAATTTTAACCCAAAAATCCCACATCGAAAACAAAAAGAGACTTTCTCTCCTTTATACTCTATATAAACACTGCTCTCTCATTTGTACTCTATATAAATACTGCGTCTCTTGTGTTTCAACTTACGTTGAGATTAATTTTTATCCAGTCTTGAATTTTTAAAATTTAAAGATTGGAAGAAAACTCAGTTAAAATATTTAATAATTAAATATTGTTATATTTTTGACATTAATAAAGACTTTTTAGTTATATAGTGACTAGTTTATAGTAAAAAAATTTATACAATAAAAATATTTAATTTTTTAAATTTTCATAGTCAAAATTTTTTTAAAAAATTATATAATAAAAAATTATATAATAAATTTTAATCGTATCATGTTGTGCTAAACGTGTTTTAGGCGTGTTATGTTTGTATTTTAAGCATGTTTATTAATTGTGTTTATGTTTGGTTTAATTGTATCGTATTATAAACGTGTTGACACAAACACGACATGCGACACGAATTGCCAGCCCTAAACGTGTCATAATTGTGTTAATCGTGTCAACACGTCACGACAAGTTCAATAATCATGTTAATCGTGTCGTGTCGTGTTACGCATGTTATAGGCATGTCGTGTTCGTGTTTATATTTTAGGTACGTTTATTAATCATGCTGTGTTCGTGTTCAGCGTAATCGTGCTAGTACGAACACGACACATAATACGATTTGCCAGTCCTACTTGAAATAAGACGAATTAAAAGTTCAAAATATAAGAGTGAGGAGAAAAATATATATAAAAAAAAAAAGGAATTCTATCAACATCATGACATTAATTGTCAAATAAGATGCAAAGCCAACTATAAGAAATAAAAAAATTTCCGAATACAAATATTATTAATTATATAGAATATGCCCGAAATATAAGAAAGGACATAATAGGTATTGCATATTAATCAATTTTTTGTTTTAAAAAACGTATGTATTTGCAAGTATTTAATTAGACAAATTTGTACACATGAATTTAAAAAGAGATCTACGTAAATGTCACTTTATATACTCAATTTTCATTTATCCTATAAAATGTGACAAGTTTTATGTCATAAACTTAAAATGTCATAAAATGGATTAAGAGATTATAAGTTTCACTTGTCTCGCTAGGACATTTTAACATGTCCCAATAGGACATTCCTTCCCTCCAAGAAGGGAAAACCTCCCACATGTCCTGTTAAGATATTTTTACATGTCCTAGTGGGACATTCTAAAAACCTTCAACATGTTCTACTTTGACATTTCAATATGTCCAGGCGGACATTTCAAAAACCTCTCATATGTCTTACTGGGACATTTCTACATGTCTTGCCCCGACATTCTAAAAACCTGCCACATATTTTCGCAGGATAATCCTTCCTATCTCTCATACACCCTGTTAGGATATTTCGAAAACCTCTCGTATGTCCCGAAGGGACATTTCTACGTCCTAACATGACATTTTCTTTTCCTTTCTTTTTCTCTCTCCTTTCTTTTTCGTTCAAATCCTTCGATATCAACAAACTCTCAAAATCCAACTTCAAAAAAGCAATATATATATATATACATATATATATATATAACAAACCAACTGAACTTTACTTATGGTTAAACAATAGAAAACTAGATTCTCGCTTGAAATCCTTAGAGAGTTCACCAGAAGCCAAATTCCTATATAATTATTCGAAGAAATTGCCAGAGCAACAATGATCTAACCTCCCTCATTCTCTCCTAAGAATGGTGCACCTCCGGCTCAGCAACGTAATCGCGATACTGATAGCGCCTAATCTGACTTCACTAGCATTGAAATCACGATGAAGGAGCAGCAATGTTCGAGATTGATCGATCAAGGACTCTGGTGACGAAAATGGAGGAGAGAATCACGAGGTGGCAGAGGAGTAGAATACGCCAGAGGAGGTGATCGAAAACGAAGACAAAGGATAGAGAAAGAGATGAGATTGTGTGAATCTTACCATCGTTTGGCCCCAAAATGGCCTTCGCCATCTTTGCCATCACGCTTCGTGGGAGATCATAATGCGAATTCAACAGCGAGCTTTACTGGACTGGACCTTCATCGGAGATTAGGAGTTCTTCTACAACAGAGAGAGAGGAGAGAGAGACAAACAAAGAAGAAGAAGGGCGAGAGAGAGTAAGAGGAGAGAGATGGAAATTCAGGAAAATCTGCGATGGGAAAAAAAGAAAAGGAAAAAAATGGCATAAACTTTTATGGCAAAAATTTTTTGTTATTTTTTTTTTTTTGTGAAATAAAAAAATAGTGGACAAAAAAAGTGTTAATTTTCTTGAATTTGAAAGGCGCTATTTGGTGTCATAATTCATTTTTTCTCAAAAACTGTACCTAATAGTTCAGTTTTGAATCTTTATACAGATTTCTGCTACTGTTGTTAATGAATAATATTTTTAATTCTAAAACAAGATTTATAAGGGTAAAAATGAGTTTATCAACTAAACAACTAGTACATAGTATATAAATAAAAAAAATTAATGTACTAATAAAAGGTGTGTATAATTTAAGATTTTAGAAGTGTAGATATAGTGAATCTCATGATATTAAATTTAATCATTAAGTAAATTCAATATTTACGGAATGAATCTCAAATTCACTTCATGACTAATAAATGTTTTTTTATTAGGATTAATTATATAATTAATCTCTTAGTTTTAACTATTTCTAAATTTGTCTATTTGTTTTTAAAAATTATAGAAGAATCCTTTCAATTAAAGAAAAAAACCTCTTTCAGTTTCATTCATATAAATAGAAAAAATAAGCAAAACAACACAATTACCTTTAAACAGCTATGAAAAATATTTTATAGATTTAAAAATAAAGCATCAAATTTCAAAAAAAAAGTCTTAAGCTTTACGGGTTTTCGAATGTTAATATATTTTTAAAAAAATTTTAAGAAGAAAAATATATTTTAGAAACAAATTTGGTCTAATTAAAGGTATTTTTGTCTCATCTTCATATTTTTTGTCTAAAAGTCTTAAGGGATAAACTTAAAACAAGTTTTTCAAATTCAAAAATACCTTTGTAGATTTACAAAACATAAGGATAAAGCGAGAAATAATTAAAACTAAAAGGTATAGTTATATAATTAACCTTTACATTATTATTATTGTTGTTGTTGTTGTTGCTGCTCCTACTACTGCTACTAATACTAAGGTTAGAGAAATCGTATTAAATAACAAAATTATGGAGCCAAGAGAAGTAAATATCATAATTAATTAACATGTTAATAAATAGCACTTTGAAAAAGTTAAGTTGTATAATTTTCCAATTTTACCCAAATTCAACCAACCCTAAATTAAAAAAACTTAACCTTACCCAAATTAGAAAAACCTATTTTGTCCCCCCTCCCTCTATATCCAGCAATGACGGTGAGTTTGCAGCAAACAGCAAAACAACGATAGCAAGACAAAACTAGTGCAAGATTTATGGCAAAGATTCGATGAACAACGGTCCTTGAGGTTTGACTCATGACCTTTCTCGTTGTTGATCTTCATAGTGGTGAACCTCAATTCATTACCTTTCGTCGACAACAATGACACACTCGATACTAGGGCCGTAGAGGTCAAGGGATATGAGATTGAAGGTCGAGGACATGAGATGAGACAGAGAAAAAGAGAGAAAGGAGAAGGAGGAGGGAGAGAAAGTGGTTGGAGATGATGCGACGATAACCATGACAGGCTAAGACAACGACGATGGCGACGCCATCGAAGCTGGTCTCTAGCATGAATGGGTCTCCAGTGGCAGGGGAAGGATTTTGGGAATTTAGTTTTTTATGTATTTATGGGTATTATTATATTTCATTTCAAGGTAGGTGTGAATTTATTATTCATATGCTATTTACTCTCTCTATAAATATTATGCTAGGGTTTATACAATCCGTACTCTATGATGGACAGAGTATTATATACAGACTGTAAAATTCTTAGGTCCCCTAAGTCTATAATCTATAATCTCACTTTAGAAAAATACACCATTGATTAAAGAGTACCAAGGTTTAAAAGAGCACTCAAACCTAAAAACCCAAGAGAATACCATCAGCCTTCAAGAAACAACAATGGTAGGAGGTAACTGATTTTTTACGTTTTCACGTTTTGATCTTTTATGCTTATTGACATTGCATATTAGATTATTAGGAGATCTAATATGGTGATTTGTAAAAAAAATACTCAGTTTTTTAAAAGTTTACGTAAATTTTTTTTTGTGTAGATTTTGGGTTTTTATTTTAGAACGTTTTTGTTGAAAACTAAGGTTAGAAATCATTAAGATATTGGATTTCTAAGTTGTCTACAATTTGAAACATCAAAAACGGTATCCAAATGGTGAAAAACGAACCAGGTCTACAACTAGGTCAAAATCGGGTCAAATTGACCCGGCTACAAGTTGAAGATGAAGTTCCCCGAGTGGAAAAATGACACATCATTTTGACCCAAGTACAACCCAGCAAACTACATCATTTTGGGCATTTTTGTGCACAGCTACCAAGCAAAACGTCATGCCGTTTTGGCAGACCCAGCTACAAATCGACATGTTGTTTGTAGCATTTAGAATCGTTTCTCAAGAATTGAAACAACATGTCATTTTGCGCTTTAATGCCCAAAACAACATGTTGTTTTCTTCAGGCCAAAAAAAATCTAAAAATTAAAAAAAAATTGAGTATTTTTTCCATATCTCATAATTGAGTATTTTTGGAAAATTTTTCATAAAAATTTACAGTTTTAATATTTTATGAAATTTTCATAATATCCACTAATTTTGATATTTTTATGAATTTTTCATAATTTTGGTATAATTTATGAAATTTTTCATAATATGTAATATACATAATTTAGGTATTTGTTATGAATATTATACATTTCTGTGTGGATATTATTTTTGTATATTTATGTACACATGTGATTCTATATGTATAATTTTGAAATTTTAATGCAATATTAAGTAAAGTAATTTAGTACATTAAAATTTTGTAAAAATTATGTGCTAGATTATGTTATTTGCATAGATAATTTTAATTTATGCATAAAGAATGTTTGTACATATAATTATTTGTGATTTTCATGCACTTAAATTATTTATTGTCTTATTATTTGTGTGTATAATATATTGTTTAATTATGCATGCAAAATTGAGTTAAATAATTTTAGTGCATGGAATTGATTTTCATATTAACATTGCTTATATTTTGTGCAAGTTATATGAGCTTAGTCATGAATTAAATTAAATGTTGAGTGGTCCATATAATTTTGAATAAGTAATGAGTAGCCACAACATCTTTAATTAGGCAATATTATATATTAAGTGCTTAGGATCATATTATGACATTAGTTGTGATTAATCATATTGAATATTATAGATTTTATCCTACAGGAATTTCTATTATATTTGTATGATTAGTTAGGATAGAATATCAAATTATATTTCTTAATTTACCCACAGGAATTAAGAAAATAAGCATAATTTGATAGTTTTATCATAAGGTTATACATGGATCTAATTGAATTAGAATTTTAGTCTATAGGCAGGTTTTATATCACTAGATTCATGGTTTAGAACATGATTTACATTGGTAAAGCATTATATATGTTTGTTAGCCTCAATTTTTGATTGAAAGGATACGTGTTTAATTTTATGCAGTCATGCAACTTGCGAATTTTGCTGATATGAAATGTGATGTTCCTGAACTAGTTGGTGATAACTATAAAGTTTGGAAGGAGAGAATTCTCCTTCATTTGGGGTGCATGGATATTGACTATGCCATTAGAAAAGACGAGCCAGTAATTACTTCAACTAGCATTGCAATGAGCTTACTCTTTATGAACGTTGGGAGCAGTATAACCGCCTCAGTATGATGTTCATAAAGACCAAGATTTCAGCTAGTATTTGTGACTCGATTAAGAAGCATAGCAATGTCAGGGCATTATTGAAGGCTATGTTGGAAAAATAGTATGCAGTAGAATTTTATAATTTTTATATCAGAGTATTTTCTAAAGCACAAGTTTGACATGCTATATGCATAAATTAACCAGATCTTTCAAACCTCTATGTGCCAAAAAGCTCCTGTAATTAGTGAAGAGAAGTAACGTTCCAAAAGAGCCTCAACTAACTTGTCTTCTTTGCTATTCTCTATCTATGATCATAGTAAGTGTGGGCTCACACGTACAGCTCTTCTATCAGGCGACTCTCCTTCCAACCAATTGAGAAAACCCAAAGCTAGTATTCGTGATTTGTGAACAAGAGCTCTCACGGAGTTTCAGAATCTCACTATAAGAGTTTCACTCTTAATCTCTCAACTGATCTAAATAATAGTGAGACTCACTCCTTTTTTATAGAGGTTGGATCTAGGAGTCAGTCCTCTTCAGATAATGCCTCAAAATTTGAATCAGAATTAAATTTGGATTAATATTTGATGAAATCCACGTGAACACGATTGGTATGCCGATCTGTCTAATCTGCATGCCGAACTTGCCCCATCGGTAGGCCGAACTTGAGGATCGACATGTCGAACTGTCGATAAAAATCTCATCGAATCTTTTTTTTTCCACCCGAGATTCTATAGGATAAAGTCTAAGTTATAATTCAAATAACCCAATAGAGAAATTATCTAATTAAAACAACTTTATCTAGATAATCTCTAGGAAAATAAATGAATTCCTAATAATCCAGCAAGTTTATCTTGAATTAATTCAAAATTAATCTAACAGATAAACAAGCATGAATTATCTAATCCCGATAATTCAACAAGTTTATCTTGAATTAATTTTGTCACAAAATTAATTTAACCGATAAACAGACATGAATTTTTTTATTCTTCTGAATTTCAACCAATCTGATAAATCTAACATAAGTCATCAATTATTGAAAAATTACGCCGTATCGTTATAGAATTTTGTGAGCTAGTAGAGGGGACCTGATGGACTTATATAGGTCAAGCTTTCGATAATTATGAAATCCAATATCTCAGATATACATTTCATAATTATCAACTCCGACGCTACTTCACTAAAAGCTTGGAGCTGCACTTTCGAACTATATAGAATTACAAAGTCTGTATAGCTAAGTCTCCATGACATATCATAGTGTATCATAACCCTATAGGATTATCCATAACTGGCTTAAGGACAAGTTCTGTCTTACCTTCACGATTATTTTTATCTTACGTTCCATTATCTCACCATCGAAAAACTTACCATCCAAAGACGGTATACCACTCGGTTACACCTATGTATCCAAATGGTTGAGCGCTTCAGTTTTTCAATTACAAGATAATACATATAAGAGGATATCACTACTCTTAAAGAGGAGCTATGGATTCCATATCTATGAATAACAAGTCTATGATATCAAGAGTCATGCGTCCAACGTACCGGCATGTGTACCACTATTAAAAATGTGGGTGTCACCTTTTGGTACATCAAAAGACATAAGTCAAGATAGCGGGCTCACTATTTATCGCAAGATTAAGATACAATACAAATGATTGTCTAAAGTGAATCGATTTGCTGAGACAAAATTATTAATTCAAATCAATTCACTTTATGTCCCGATCTAACACATCGTCACCTATGACAATGTGCCAATATTTTTATTCATGGAGTCCACCTCCGATGGTCAAGACAAACTATATCCTAATAGGGATATAGACAATATAACAATCTTTACATAAATAAAGCGTCCAACTTTATTCCTTCGATTGTGGATCTTATGATTTAAACCGTCACCTTAAGAATCGTGTCTATCTCATAATCTGTCCATCATATGCCTAATTCTTAAAGGTTTAGACCGACAGTCTCAAATTATTGTTTGCTTAACATATATTCAACAAATATAAACGTAAAGAGGACAAAAATTAGTATATAAATAATAAATAAATTCTTTGTTGATAAAAATGTCTCCAAAACATATTACATTTTTACTCCTTAGGGCATACACGTCTAACAGGCTATTGAAGAGCAACTTGAGTCATCAGATAAAGCGCTTGCCAACACCTTGATCATAAAGTTTACATCCATAAGGTTTACTAGAGTGAGAGGTGTGCGTGAGCACATCATGAAGTTAAGAGATATTGCGGCTCAACTGAAGATACTTGATGTGACGACCCACCTTTTCGGGCAGTCACTTTACTTTCATAAATATCGTTCTTAAATAGTAATTTTCTTACTTAGTAAGAAAATACTGAATTAAAATTCTTTTTTTTTCTTTAGCATTCTTTAAAACGTACTTAAAAACTATTGCGACCTTTGTCATCATTCAAGTTGAGGCCTTGCTCAACATTTACTTTTAAAACCATTTCAAATCGTTTCTTAAAACTTAATAAGAAACCTTTACTAAAACATAGCTTAAAACTTAACTTTATAATTATATAAAACATTTTGTAAAATATGACTTAACTTTGAAAATATATCTTAAAACTTTGATTTTCTTAAAACTTTGAAAACACTATATTACATAGTGGAAAATATTTCTTTTGAACAGCGGAAACTTACTATGGTGGTATCCATACCCAAATCTTTGCATCTGCCCTCCACAGCACCCAGCTGCTCTAACGGGTCTTACTGGTCACCCATAAATTACCTACAGCATGAAGAAACTTTTAATGAGCTTTCGCTCAGTAAGTTCAAACAAAATCTCACAAAGCATTTAAACATGCTTTAAAAAATTTCCTCATAATACCCTTCTTTTGAAACATTTTTCACAAACATTTCTAAAACGTTTCTCATAAACGCTTTTCATAAAACATTTAACATGCAGCAATCCTCAGAATGATTTTCTTAAAGCGTCATTTATAAACCTTTCCTTGAAAACATAATTTTTTTTTCATAAACATTTAATATAAAACATCTCTCAAAATGTCTTCCATAACATAACATATAAATATTTCATAAAAAGGAATTCAAGCAAAATCAAAATGCATGATTCTATTTATACTCAATTATGAACTTTCGATTATAAGTGTCTTATGAACATTCGTTTCTTACTTTAACTTTCTATCCTTGTTCCTTATCTTTCTGTATCTTACTTTAACTTTTCTTATTTTTACTTTAGTGTTCATACCAACATCATTAATCATGAGATCATAAACATGATGCTTCTCTTGTGAAAGACTTGAGACCATCGAATAAAACGCAAACACATTTTGCAAATCATAACTTTTACTCTGAAACTTAGCATAACAAATGCAACTTATCCCATAACAAATGCAATCAATAAACTTATAAATTAAACTGTAAAACTTTATGCATTGACAAAATGCTATCATACTTTAAAAACAATAATTGCAAATACCTTGCAAACCTTTACTTGATCTTTTAAAATTTATGCATATTAAATGCAATCATGCTTTAAACATAATAGTTGCAAGTACATGGCAAATATTGATTTAAAATTTAAAACTTCTTGTATAACAAATACGAACATACTTTAAAAACAATTTGCACAACAATTGCAAACATATATATAAGCATTTGAAAATCATTTACTTCATGCTATAGGTGAGGTTTGAAATTTACCTAGACTTAGCTCTAATGTTCTCTATTTCGTTCCTGTCCCATTCTTTTCATTAGTCGGCCTCTGTGTGCTGCTCAAACGATAGCCGATTCATCAATTAACTTTCTTTTCATCAATCTACTCGATTGATAATAAAATGTAAATATTAAACATTTATTTCCTCTTAATTTAACTTGGTACCCTATCTGTTTACTTTCCTTACTTAACTTTGTAAACCATCGGTTTCCCTTTCCTTCACTTAGCTTTGTAACCCATTAGGGTTACTTTTCCTTTACTTAAACATTCCTTGTTAAATTTCATGTCTCACTGGCAATTTCATTACTTAACGTATTACAGAACATTTTTCGTCTAAAAACGTTATGCTAAATTGGAGTGTTCGACTCCATTCTAGCCATTTTCTTAAAAATGATGACTTTACCCCTAACAGGTTTTTCGTCAACTTCGTAACTCTATGAAACGTATTGCTTAACTTTACTATTCCATTTCTTACGCATTATGGAAAAATTCCTGTGAAAGAGCGTTTTCTAACATCGGGCGTTTCGGGTCCGTTGTGGCCATTTCTGTAAAATGACCATTTTGCCCCTTAACTCTTTTCTTCCAATATTTCCTTAACTAAACTTTAATTTCTTAAAAACTTAGCATCTACGATACTTACTGCGTACAACAGTGTAGGAAACCAACGTTCCCTAGTAAAAACTCAGTTTTCACACAATTTTACATTTTTGGCCCAAATACAAAAAATTTACATTTTTGCCCCCAGAATCAAAAATAATCTTTTTAAACCATTAGTCCCCATTTTTCATGAGGAACATTTTTTCTCAAAGTACCATATTCAAAATCCTTTGAAAAATGACATTTTTGCCATTTAAATTTTTTTTCCAATTTTAACAAATTCTTGTAAAATTAAAATTTGACAAACAGTTGAGATTTTTGAGAAACTATTTGTGATATTTAACAGTTTCATTGAGATTTACAACTTTCATGTTTTAACTTTCTCGAAATTTCCACTGTATAGGGGTGTTTTTGGGCATTTTTCAATTCTACCGAGAAGAAACTTTTTCTTTCAATTTAGTCCTCAAGGCATTTTGTAAAAATCTATTTTTAATTAGCATCTCTACCCTTGCAAGGGCAGTTCCCACTCTTGTTTCAATCATGTTCATGCCAAATCATCATTTTTGCAAAATTAGTACTAAAATTACAAAAATAACAGTTTTGGTCAAAAACTAACATGTTCAACATTTGACCCTTAATTTTTACAATCTCAACATGCCATAATTCATATTTCTATGGGTTTTAACTAAAAACTTGCTCAAAAACCAATATATTTTTTAAGGAATAAAAATCAAAACAAAAACCATAAATTTTCAAAACTTTTAAATTCAAAACTTACCCCAAATAACACTTGTGCTCCTAGCCCTCCAAGAGCTCCTTTAAAACCTTTTTCCTAAGCATTTCTCACACAAAAATGCTTGGAATTAACTTTTCTATCTTAACCCAAGAAAAACCATAAGAAACCTTGAAAAAAGTTAAGGTTTTTACTTTAAAACTTGATAAAATCCTTTGAACTTTGCCTCTTGAACTTAATTGGGGTTATTTTTGCTAAGAATTGGACTTGAGAAAATTTTTGGAAAGCTCCTCCAATGGTGGCCATGGGTTGTGGAGAAGAAGAAGAAAAATTTTGGCTAAACTTAGCATTTAATGTATCCTTTTCCTTTTAGATGACTTATCAAGTAACCCATTGGGTTACTAGGTGTCTCAAGGGGATTGGGCCACCTTTCATGGCATGGTGGCCCAACAAAAATTCAATGGATGTCTACTTTGTGGGGCCCAACATTTACACTGTGTAATTTTTACTGCACAGTATTTTTCTTACACTACTGTAGTCAAATCAATGCAAACTCATATTCTTGTAAAATCATATGATTTTTTGAACACCCGTTATTTTAATAGGTATGATTTTTTGTAAAATCATTTGAATAAAATGTCACTTTAGTATTTTTACTAAGTCTCTATAGTAAATATTTTAAATCTACCTATCACTCACTTCTACCAACCTTGTCCTGCTACATTAATGCTTAATTAAGTAGTCTCAACTACCAGGAGACATCGATATGTTTTCTCAACCACCTTTTTAATGCTTCCTTCATCTTCTTCTACAACTTATCACATTTGCCCCCTCAATTATGTTAACATTATTTGCTAAAAGTCTCCATGGGAGACATGATAATATTTTCTTTTAATGCTTATTTAATTCTCTCCCGCTTCTCAATTATTTTGATGCCTATTTATTCAACCATCACCACTCTCTTCTCTAGTTTCTCATTCTCTCATTTCTCACTTCAATTTCCAACTAAAGACACAAGGCATAAAGCTCTTTTTGCAATCACGACAACTATAATTTTCAGCCACGTTTGAAGCCGTTTTGGAGTCAATACAAGCTTGATTTTTAACCCA
>CAMOHE010044074.1:6340-30010 GCA_946598075.1 Artocarpus hirsutus
GAGGGCATCGGTAGCACAAGCAAGAGCACAAGGGAAGAGCCATATTTAGATCCAATTCAAGTTCCCATTGGTCCAGTTACGAGAGCTCGTGCAAAGAAATTCAAAGAAATGCTTATTGGGCTGATTCAAGCATCTTGGGCTCAAGCCATCGCATGGAGGCCCATTGAGGGAATTGCATGTGACATCCAGACCAACAAATGCGTGATTCAAGTTCTAGAAGGGACCGAATAATCCTATGGCTGCAAATAATCTGGCTACTTTCCATTTCAGTTACTTTCCCAATTTGAGGCGACAAGTGGCGAGAAGAATCAGCTAATTGCTTGATTATTGTCTAGTTTCCTTTTCTTTTACAAAACATGCGTTTACTTTTATATTATTGTAAGGCTTTTAAGCTATTTAGGAAACTTACTTTATTTGCTTTAGATTTAGCGTCTTTTTGGCTGGTAATTGATTTACCCGAAATCAATAGGGCAATTAGGAGCTCAAATTCGCAAAGCGAAAAACACTATAAATATTGTAACAGATTTCGTTCAATGACGATAAGTTTTTACATACAATTTGAGGTTTAATTCTCTTTGGTTCCTAAACAAACTATTCGAACTTATCGGAAGATTTCGTGGTGTTCAAAGACTTATCAATCAGTCCGTCCATAACTGATTGTGGCGTCCTCACATACCAAGGTTCGTGCTTCTTGTTAGGCATCGGGTCGCGGTTCCATTTCAAATCCGATTAGGCGTTTCGATCTTGGAGACCAATTTTGGTTAGGGTCGCGTTAGTTCTTGGCGTGGTTCGTATCAACAGGGCTAACGAGACAACCTAGGAATTAGGATCAACTATGCAGGAGTTATATTCACATCCATTTTGTTTCTGGGTTAGATTCCAATTTTGAGGACGGAATTTCTTTTAGGATTAGAGAGTTGTAACACCCCGATTTTTAATTTAATGTAATTAGTAGGAAAATAGTGAATTAGTATGCCATAATGTACGTTTAAAGTTCATTTAACTATTTTGCAACATTTCCAAAATTAGTATTACTTTTAATCATTTTTAATCGCTCTTATTATTACAATTGTTATTTTGAATTTTTGAAACAAGACAAATTATCAAATGTTCAATATGTCCCTTTTGGGAAATCGTGTGTTGGAACATGGTTTTCACTTTGCAAAAGCCGCTCTTTTCCTCTATTTATTCTCTCTCCCTTTCCTTCCCTCACTCACTATTTCTCACACACTCTCTCTCTCTTCTCCCTCTCAAATTTTGATTTAAAATTGAGCTCAAGCATGGATCTTCAGCTGGATTAAAAGCTAAGGAGCAAGGTTGAGCTTTTATAAACTTGATTTTGAGCTTAAATTCAAGGTTAGTTTGTTATTTTTTAAATTTTCAAAACTTTTTCCAAATTTTTTAATTTTGTAATCCAAGTTTTTATAGCTTAGGAAGCCTTTAATCTAAGTTAATAGAACTCAAAACAACACAAATCTAGGCTTGATTTCACGAAAAATGGATTGAATCATATTTTTTTCTGTTTCTCCATTTTTGGATTCCTTTGAAATTTTCTATGTAAAACTTGTTTAAATTTGTTTAAATGTCTTATATTATGTTTTTTTATCATTTATGAACATTGCCCATGCTTGAGAATTGAGAAAACAGGTTAATATTGAGATTTTGATATCGGGGACGTCGAGACTCAAAGTCTTAGGTCCCCAGATTTTTCCAATTCGATAGGCCGATCTTGAACATCGGTAGGCCGAACTCATGAGTTCGACATGCCGGATTCATATCATCAGCAGGCCAAACTTGGAAAAGTTCGGTAGGCCAGTTTTGCCTGGCCGGTAGGCTAAACTGTGTAGTTTGGCAAGCCGGACCAGGGAATTCGATAGGCCAATCAACCATAGGAAAAATGGCTGTTTTATAGCTATTTTCACTGTTTTAACTTATATTGAGAATTTAAATTTTATAGTATGATTTTACGGACATAAATGGCACACTAGGACACTATGAGATAGCTTAATAGTGTAGCATATCTTAAACGAGATACTGATGAACTTAGTTTACATTTAAGGTTATTTGTGATTCCGTGGAGCTAACGTATAGCAAGTCGGGATTGCGGTGCTGAGTCACGATTCAGGATATCGAGGTAGGACTTCTACCCCTTTCCTTGGTAGCCAAGTTTTTTTTTTTTAATGATTTTGGCCTTAAAAATGATTTCTTCCAAAATGTTTCCATTTGATCGATTGAAAAAGGTTTATAAGTTGTTTTCATAAATAGTAGAATGAGTTGATTTTCATAATGAACCGCATAATGAATGTAAAAGAATACATTTGGTAAAAATGAGATTTTAATAACTATAGAAATACATAGACGGGCATGATGCCATATACAGAGATCAGGTCGTGTAGCGTGCGACCTTAGGGGCAGATCCTAAAACCCAATTGGGCCACTTTGGTGGTGATTATGATGGCTTTGCCAAAAACTAAATAATAAGTCAAATTTTACGAATGACTAATGGATTAATGGTAAGAATAAATTTTATGAGCCTATCTATGGTACTTTATAATTCTTATGTTGTAATAGTTCTAATCTTGATTTAATGTTTTCAAAGCAACCCTAGATTTGATTTGGATGAAAAAGAGCAAGATGGTAAGTATGAGTTCAACGAATTTCAATTTATTATTTTATATAACTCTTGTCTATAATAGAATATTATATTCAATTAAATGTTCTTCGAACCTTTAATCCTACTGAGCTTTTCGCTCACATTTTCTTTATCTTTTAAAAACCCTTTTTCTTAGGTGGATTGTAGCTTAGGACCAATAGGGAGGCAATAGGGCAACAAGTGAGTCGTAGGAGCACTGTTTTAGGTTATTGCTTTACTTAATTTAAGGCATGTGTAATTTTAATATCTACCTTTCTTATTGGACTGTGATGTATTATTTTATTATCGATACCATGTATGTGTACTAATGTGGGTTCAGTGGGGCCCGACTTATGTTTAATTATCTTTAATATTTATTTTATGTCTTATTGTTTTAAAATAACGATAAATATTTTAGAATGTTTTTTTTTAAATTATTATTATCACGTTTTTTGAAATAACCCAAATCATTTAATTAGTAATTTTGATAAAAAAATCTACTTTAATTAACTTAATTAATCCACTACGTCATCACCCGTACTTCGAAGCGTGACGTAAATGCTCATATTGTCCTTTTCATATTGTTTTTTAAACTTTCAAATATTATCAGTAAATATGAAATTCGCTCCTTCCTTATCAACATTGAAATAAATAACTTCTAAACCAACATCAAAAGGTTCTTAATATACGCAAGTTACAAATGGATAAAGGCAATGGACTTTCTTCACTAACTGGAAAAATTAATAGACGTTCTTCACTAACTGGAAAATTTAATTTAAAAACATCCTAATCTTTAAAAAACACTTTGGCCAAATTTTATCAACTTTTTTTTTTTGGACTGTGGTGAATCAGTGCTCAATTTCAAACTTAATTCAACATGATAGCTCTTACAAATTCTTTAAATACAAGTGATAATGTTGTTCATGTTTATTTAAGAAATAACGAAATATTCTCTTGATGTTGTTTTCCTATTCCAAAACATTGCACCATTTAAAGACATTTTTTTAACATAAAATATAATAAAACACACGAGACAATTTCCGAAAAACGTAAATCCATTGTGAACATTTTCGGAAGTTTACTACGTTCCCAAGTAATGTTCCTACCATTATATTGCATTGTCGTTTTTCTCAATTTTTACACATTAAAATACACGTACAATAACAAATGCCTCCCTTGAAGAATTCCACCAAAAACAAAACTACCCCTTTCAAAACCGAAAAATCACGGTTCTCTCCGACCTATAATTGCCTGCCATATCCTATTTGGGGTGGAAAATCTTGGTACACAAAATCTATTGACATGACAACAAAACGAAGGGAGACAATGACATGTGTTGAAGTGTTGGTACATGTGGTGTACCATAGCATTGGCCTATATATATATATATATATATATATAGGATTAGCTTTTAAATTAACTCGCTTCATTATTAAATTTGACAAAGTACTCAACGAGATTAATCTCATTTTCATTACATTTGTGTACTCCAAAATTTGTAAAGTGCACTACGTACCTAGTGCAAATGGTTTGCTTTTAAAGGATATTACTAGATTAATGTAAAGTACATTTGTTAATGGTGCAATGTTTTTGCCCACCACCCTTTTGTCCTTTCCCTTTTTAAAGAGACAGAAAAAAAAAAAAAAAAGAAATTTCCTAAAAACTAAACACAAAAAGTGCTGCTTGTTTTGGTACGTATTACAAAGTTCTAAATTTGATGTACTACTTACGCAACTACATGAATTTTGTGCTCTTCTTGAGTGATGATAAAGAAGCTCGCCGAAGGGTAGAGATCCAGCCAAACACACTTTGGTTGAGTAGGTTTCACATTTAAGGAAAACATTTTTTATTTGGAGTGAGAGATTATGTTAATGCTCTCCATGTCTTAGATAGCAGGACCCACCAATCTCTCTCTCTCTCTCTCTCTTCTCTCTTCTCTCTACCCAAACCAAAAGCCCACATGACTTGCCAAGCTTCTTTTTTTTTTTTTTTTTTTTTTTTTTTTTTAATTTTTTTACTAGTAACTAAGCTAATTGGATCAGCTGAAATCAAATATGCAGCAGAGTTTGGTGTGGTAGAGACCAAACTAGCTGATGGGATAATATTTATCAATTTCCCCTTAACTTTTAGCATGATAACAATGTGCCCTCTGAATTTTTCTCTGGCCTTTATTTCATGTGTTCTCTCCAATGACTAGTTTAAAACATTGCTTTGATTGTCCGGAATCATTGTGCTTGATATCTCAATAAGAAATATTGGAGTTCTATATGTGTAGAACATTAAAACTTTTGTTGAGTGCATTTGATTATTAGTCCCAACAAGCATATGTACACATTGAAATTGTTTAACTGTACACCGAAGAAGAAGATGTTGTGACAACCAATTAATCCCACTTGTCCCACACATGAAAAAGAACAGTGTCTTCGTATTTTATGAGTTATTCCAACTTTGAATGTGCTAATGAAAAGTAACAACAAAGTTGTAATGTTGACGCTGTAGATAATGTGGAGAAATTTGAATTTAAAATTTGAAAGGTGATAATGCAGTTTTTTTTGTTAATGGGTGTAAAAAATAGTTGTTAAATTTCCTATAAGGTGAAAGCACAAAAGATTATTAACAACTATTCATGTTTTTTCTTTCTTCCCAAAACAAATCTACAAGCAATTTCAACTAAGAGAGGAATGAATACGCTTTCCTTACCTCGTACACGTCTCAAGTCTTCATTAACTCTCAAGATTTTCACCAGCATCCTCAATTCTACAACAGGAAATAGAAAGGCCGAATTAATAAATAGTTAAGTATTATATACATGATGTTATTAGTGATGTATTTATCTATCTATTTTTCAATATCTAGAAGTGTCAATAATTGACATTACTCATTATTTTCAATCAAGACTCACTGTTTTGGTCGAAAGGTTGAGAGTACTTTTCTCTCTTTCTTTTTTTTTTTTTTTTTTTAAATTCTGGCTTTTTTTTCTTTAATATCTTTGTTTCTTAGTGTGATGATTCTTTTTTTTTTTTTCTCGAACTTATGGAGGAGGGCTCTACTAAAATAAAATTTCTCAAATTTTAACTACTTTCACATTATTTTACACAACCCCCTCAAGTCATTTTTTTTTTATCAAATATTTTCTTCAATTTCCCCCTGCTTAAGTAAATATCTCATATGTGCCTCAACTTAAATATTTGTCATGAATCCAAGTCCGGATAGTGACATGACGATTGAATTAAAACAAATTAATCAGATTTAACCAAACTTGCTGATTATTTAATTAATAAATCAAGAAAACATGCTTTCAGTAATTTATGAAAATGAAGTAAATTTTAAACCTTTTAGAATGTTACCATCCATTAAATCTCACCAAGTAAATTTTATGAAATAATCTTTGAAAATAAATAAAATTATAAAAATTCAACGAACAATGGATTACACCGCATCGACTCCACACAATACACACACAGTATCGACATAAGTAAAATGATACAAACCACAGTCCAACAGAAAATAAATAATGTTCTTATTATTACATGCCGTTAAACAAAATAAGCAGGTAAACTAAAGGGTTCCTTGGCCCATGCATGCAAACTAGCAGCGTCCTATTTGGTGATATACTACTAACCATTTGAAAGGAGGGATTTTAAAAACAAAATAAAATCAAGAGCAAAAGGCTCAGTAGCACATTTGTTCTAAAATCATTATTTATGAAATAAAATATGTAAAGTCAAATGCAATAGAGAAAGGTAATAAATAATTATTCAAGTAATTTCTTGCTTACCGTTCAAGTCTTGAGATTATCTGAAATCATAATTTAGTTGTTTGTTACGTGCCAAGCAGTCTAATCTCCACCGTAGTTGCCAAATTGGGTCTCAAAACTTGCCTCCAAGGTCACTCTCTGTATGACCCGATCTCTATGTGTGTCATCATGCACTAACATATCATTCTGAATGAGGTTCTTAATCCGTTCAATACTCAATGTTATTGTGACACCTGAGCATTTTTAGTATATTAAAAATGCAATAACTTAAGGATTATTGTTTAATCCAATTTTTATGACAAAGTTCATAAAAGCAAAAAGAGGATTTTTAGGAGTAAAAATTATATCATAGTCTTAAATAAAGAAGGAATGATATGAAAAACAAGTTAAAAGGCTTAATTGTTGCAAAATGTGTTGTAGCAAAAGTTAAAACAAAAATACAGTTTAAGAAAAATAATGTATAATAATATGAAAAATTATATATTATTAGAATAATGTAGTGTAAGGAAGTACACTGATAAAGTTATGTAGTATGAAAATTACATTGCAAAAGTAATGCAATGTAGGAATTGGATTGTTTAAGGTTAAGTAGTATAGAATTGGACTGTTTAAAATTAAAGCAGTATATGAATAATATTTTTTGGAGGATATGAATGAGTAAGGAATATTGTGTAACCTCGTAACAACATAGAAAATATACTGATAGTATAAAGTTGGATTGTATAAAGTTAAGCGGTATAGGAATTTCATTATGTGGTGGATGTAAATAAGTATGGAAGGTTATAGGACCATAGGAATTATATAGAAAAGAATACTAACAATATAAGAAAAATATTGTCAAAATAAATTTAGACTGTGTAAAAAGTATTTATGGGACCCACCATGAGACACTAAAATAGATGAAAATTTGCCACCAAACGCCCTTGGGTGGCCCAATTATACATTGCCAAGTTGCCTAACTTTTAATCACTAAATGATGCTTAGTGGTGACTAAGCATGCAAAGTCATCAAATGTGGTAAAAATATCAAGTTGTAGTCATCATGTGGTTCATGTTATAAGAACCAAAAAAATGAACCAAAAATGTTCACTTTCTTCCTCCAAAAACTGCCCCTCCCTAAGGCAATTCTCTCTCAAATTTTTATGAATTTCAAGCCTCCAAAGCATGCAAAGAAACAAGAGCAAGTGTTCTTAAGGAGGTTAAGGGGTTTTAAGCTAAAAATTCTAACCTTTTCCTTAAGGATTTTAATGGTTTTCTTCCAAGTTATGGATGGATTTTGAGGAGTTTTTACTATGATTATGTTAAGGAATTTAAGCTAAGAACAAGCACCAAAGAGGAGGTGTAATAGCTTGAGGAATACCTTGGAAAATTTTTAAACTCAAGTCTTAAAAGTTTATGTTTTATTATGCATATCAAGTGTTTGATGAAATGTTTTGAGCTATGCATGTAAGATGGACATTATGGCATGATTGGTTTATGCTTTATGATGATGGTGATGATAGAAAGAAAAAAAGTAGGGGATTTGTATTTAAAAGTTGACAAAATTGGTAAACTTTATGTTTTACACAAAGTTTAACTAGTTTTCAAAGGAATAAGATTTTGAGGACACAAAGGCCAATTTATTTTCCAAACATGGCATAGGATTGCCAAAACAGTGAAGGAAGCAACTTTTGTGAATAAATTTTTGTAAAATTCTAAAAGGACTAAATTACAAAGATTTGTAAAAGTTTGGCAGATTTAAAAATCAGCCAAAAAGTCCACTATAACGTTAGAATTTTAAAAAAGTTAAAACAAAAAAGTTATAGAACTCATCGAAACTATTAAGTCAAAGTGGACAGTTTGTCAAAATTTTGCTCGGTTGAGGAGTTAAGAATTTTACAAAATTTTAAGCATAAAATTTCATGAAATGAAAACGTTATGAAATGCTTATAATTTGACTAAAGAGCTTTTGTAAGTTTTATTTCTTGTGAAAAACTAAACATTTTGGTCTGAAATGATTGTCTTTGGTTCTAGGGGAAAAAATATAAAGATTTTTGTATTTCAGGCCAAAACCGTAAAATCGTGTGAAAACTAGGTTTTCACCAAGGAACATAGGTTTCTACACTACTGCAGGGAGTGAGTAATCATAGATACGAAGTTTTAATAGGATTTAAAGTTTAGTCAATGAATGAATGAAAGAAATGAACGCCAAGGGAAAAATGTAAAGATTTTTGCATTGCAGGTCAAAACTATAAAGTTTTGACAAAATAGATTTTAACAAAAGAAAAATTGTTGTTTGGTTTTTTACAATGTTATGAGAAGTAAAGATATGAAAGTTATGTTTTAAAATAGGTTTCGAAAGTTTTCTAAGACCTATCAAAGGCAAAATGGTCATTATATGAAAAAGGCCAAAACGGACTTGGAATGCCTGATGTTGGAAAATTCCCCTTAGTAAGAATTTTTTCCATAACATGTAAGAAATGAAAGGAAAGGAAAATTTAAGCAAATAGTTTAACAAGTTACTAACTTTACGAAAAACCTGTTAAGGGTAAAATCGTTATTTTTAAGAAAACGGTTAAAACAGAGTCGAACACTCCAAATTAGCAAAACTCTTTTAGATGGAAAATGTTCCGTAATACAATAAGTAATGAAACCTTCACATGAGATGGGAAATTTAATAAGGGATATTCAAGATAAGTAAAAGAAAGGTAACCCGGTGGGTTACAAAAATAAGTAAAGAAAAAGTTAACCTAATAGGTTATAGAGTTAAGTAAAAAGAATGATAACCTAATGGGTTACAAGTTAAGTAAAGGGAAAGATAACCCCGACGGGTTACAAAGCTAAGTAGAAGATAGGTAAATCAATGAGAAACAAAGTAAAAGAAAGTAAACCAATAGTATACAAGTTATGTAAAAAGGAATGAATGATTAATGATTAAGTTATATTATCAATCAAGTAGATTGGTGATATAGAAAGTTAACTAATAAGTCGGTGTCATTTGATCAAGAAATAGAAGCCGACTTATGAAAGGAAAAGGAAGGAAAAAGAAAACACTAGAGCTATAGATAGGTAAGTTCAAATCTCACCTACAGCATGAAGTGAATGATTTTTAAATGCTTGTACATTTGTTTGCAAATGTGTTTGTAATTATTACGCAAGTTGTTTTTAAAGTATGTTTGCATTGGTTATGCAAAAGTTTTAAAGTTTAAATCAAGATTTGCAATGTACTTACAACTATTATGTTTAAAGCATGATTGCATTTAATATGCATAAAGTTTAAAAGATCAAGTAAAGGTTTGCAATATATTTGAAACAATTATTCTTAAAGTATGTTTGCATATGAAATGCACAATGTTTTAAAGAGTACTAGTTATGATTCGTAAATGTGTTTGCATATGATGTGTAAGCATTTCATATGCTCACTAAAGTTAATAAGAAGGTAAAGTAAAGATAAAAAAAAGTGTCATACCAGCCTCTTTAATGTGAGATACATAAGTAAAGTTAAAGTTATGACCTTCTTGATGTGAGGTATACAAGTAAAATTAAAGTTATGACCATGGTGTTCGGTGGTCTCAAGTCTTCCACAAGTGAAGCATCATGTTTATGTTCTCATGATTAATAATGTTGGTACGAACACTAAAGTTTATAAGATAAGAAAAGTTAAGGAACAAAGATAAAAAGTTAAAGTAAGAAATGAATGTTTATATGATGCTCATAATTGAAAGTTCATAATTGAGCATAAATGGAATCATGCATCTTGATTTTGCTTGTATTCCTTGTTATGAAATGTTTATATCTTGTGAAAAATATTCTAAGAAATGTTTTACATTAAATGTTTATAAAAAAACATTTTTCTGTTTACAAGAAAAGGTTTATGAAGGATGTTTTAAGGAAAAGCGTTAAAAAATGTTTTATGAAAAACGTTTTAAGAGAGAGGTTTTTATGAGAAAAGCTAATAAAGCATGTTTTAATGATTGGTGAGACTATATTTGAACTTACTAAGTGAAAGCTCATTAAAAGTTCCTTTATGCTATATATAGTCCTATGGGTGACTAATAGGACCTGTTTGAAGAGTTTGGTACTGCGGAGGACAAATGCAAAAATTTGGGTATGGATACCACTACAGTAAGTTTTTGCTGCTAAAAAAAAAATGTTTTCCCACTATTTGATATAATGTTTTCAAAGTTTTAAGAAAATCAAAGTTTTAAAAAATGTTTCAAAGCTTTAAGATATATTTTACAAAATATTTTATATAATTATAAGTTAAGTTTTGAGCTATAATTCAGTTAAAATTTCTTATTAAGTTTTAAGAAACGATTTGAAATGGTTTTAAAGTCAAATGTTGAGCAATGTCTTAACTCAAGTTACAATAGAAGTTGTAACAGCTTTTAAGTATGTTAAAAGGGAAGGAAAAGAAAAGAAAATTTATTCACTATTTTTCTTACTTAGTAAGTAAGATTAATATTTAAGAAACGATATTTAAGAAAGTTAAGTGACGACCCAAAAAGGTAGAGCGTCATAGTTATTATGATCATATCATTATTCGGGCCTCATATATCAATTTATCACATTTACATTTATTATTCCATTCATTATGATTGTATCTAACTTTCAATAGAAATAAATATATATAAGCAATTTGTTTCTTAAAAACATTTTTAGAAAAATACAGTATGGCCAAAACTCTTTTAAAATCATGGCTGTTTAATAAAGAGAGTCTAAAGCCCTACCTCGTTGTGTAGCACCATTGCACCAACACTGTAGTCCCCGTTCAGCTATACATTAGCTCCTTAGAACAATGGATAACCTTAGGTGTAAACAAACTGCATTAGCGTCTAATCGTTCCAGCAACCTACTAGTATACAACTCATGGTTCCTTAGTGTGCCATAGTTACAATGTCTCATTTATTTTTTTTAACATTTAAACACATTATAGATCAAACTAAAAACAATTTGGATTTGTAAATCAAGTAAAATATACTTAAAAATGCATTTCGAAACAGGTGGGGCTCGGGGGGCCTAAGAACAGCCCCTGGCGTAGTGTGGTCGACCGCATATAGTGTTCAGCGGTTGATCACATCCCTGTGGTTGCTCGGTCAACTACGTTATACAGACTACAGTCGACTGCGTTGTCGTGACCAGTATGCTTTGTTTTCAAACATCCGAGCTTCAATCTAACTCTAACTCATTTTAAATGTGTTCTGATGCAATCTAAACATTCCTAAATGATCTATAATCATCATATGATACATTTAAACTCGATTCCATGCACATGCAACACATTTTTATCATTTTCATACATATTCGCAATTTATTCTGAAAATGAACTAAAAATATAAAACTAGTTTTATTCTAGTTTTAATCCAAGTTAAAGCATGGATTCATGTTGAAATAGGTCCTACGAACTCAGATTATAAGTGTTTGAGACTTTGCTAACTCGGATCTTAATATGCATGAACAAATTTTGTTAAACAAAGTTCAAACTAAAACTACTCAATTGGAAATAGAAAGCAAACATTTGAACACGAATTTGTCTATAAAAAATCAAAATTTGAAACTTCAAAAACATGTGCTTAATTTTCTAAAACGTCTCCAACCTCAAATGAGCAATTGGTGCAGCTTAGTGGCTTCAAATCAGTGCTCTTTTCCTTGGTTTTTTGGCTAGAATGAAGACTCTTAAGTTGTGTTATGTAAAGCGGCAAATATGAGAGAAAGAGAGAGTGAGGGAGATGTGGAAGAAGAAAGGGAGAATAGGTTGAGGTAAGTTCTGAAAAAGGGCTCTAAATAAGAGGGAAGAGAGTGGCTTCGTGGTATAAACAGCTCTCAGCACATTGTTTTGATAGAGCTTCACGTGGCTTTGTTTTGAGTGTAATAGAACAGAGACATGTTTTTGCATTTGCTAAATTGTTTTGTTCCAAAATTAAAGTGAGTTACCAAAATTCATGAAAAATAATATTGAAAATGCTAAAATTTGAGATAAATCACAAAATAATTGAGAATACAATTAATTAAGAAAATATAATAAAATGGTTATATTAAACTTAATTTGTAATTAGGCACACTAATTCACCAATTTGTATACACTAATCATGTTAATTATTTTTGGCCTTTACAATATTATCTTTTCATGTGGTCCTTTCAACTTTTTTTTTTTTTACAAGTATACCTCATACTAACTATATATATAATTTTTCTTACCGATTTTTTTCCTAAATATGCTCTACCTGTCTGTAATATATAATACATAACTGAAACACATGTTTTGATTCACGCATGTAATTTGGTCTATTTACTTTTTTTGTTTAATTTTAAATTTTGTATTTTTTAATGGGAATTATAATTTTCTTTTCTAATTTTTTAATTGAAATTACTTTTATCTAATGTGTTCACACCTAAATATATTTTCTACTCTTCTTAGATAATATTTTTAACGTAACCTTCGAAAAAAATTTTCCTAAATATCCTACATCTTAAATTATTTAACTCTAACTTGCCTCACCTTTTTTTTAAGTGTTCTACTGAGAATTTTTTTTTACCAAATTAAACTCTTAAGATAACAATAAATCTAGAAAATATAATAAGCATTTAAAAAAAATTTACATTCATAAATCAAAAAAATTCAACAAAACTGAATAGGCACGTTGAAACGTGCTTTCAATTGGTTATTATATACACGTATACGATAGCACAACATAGCCAAACTAAAAGGGTAGTCGTATGGTGGATTGTGGGCACAAATATCAGTTTCCGTGCTTGAAGTACTGTACATAAATAAGTAGTTATCTCAAAAATTCTCTTTGAACTATTTCATGACAGTATATTCCTTATTCAATGCAATTTCCCACCCGCTATAAAGCTTTTGTTTGGGAGCGCCCAAATATACACAATTGGTCCCGTTGATCAGTTCAAAACCGAGGATTATATTTCTTCAAATTTTCTGATGTGTGCATTTTGATTTTATACATTTTTACTTGAGCTGATGTGGAAGGGCAATAAGATCTGATCTAATCTAAGCGGACCATATATATAAGCCTTTGCTAGGGTACACCAGGAGTTTTGATACTTCGCCCACTTGTCAACTTAAAGCATCAATAAACCTCTGGTGCACACTGTTTGATGGGACATGTAGCAGGTGATGTCCGACTCTTATGTAGGAAATGAAATTGGTTACCACTGGTTAGTAACTTACTCTGGCATTGCTATTTAGGTGATTGTAAGTTTATTGTAGGACAAAAAAAACTCTTTACATTACTTTTTGAATTAAAAATAAATCTTTTTATAGTAACACATGGAAAAGAAGTAATACCTGGATTTTGACCCAGTTACACGTATTTGGTTTTTTTTTTTTTTTTTGCTTTTTCACTCTTTTTTGCCACTATAAATGCTTAAATTTTAAAATGTCATAAATTCTTCGTTTCAACTTTAATTAAAATGATTTTTCTTCTTACACATTTGGACTGAATAAAAGAACAAAACTCCTATCCATATAGGTCATGGAATTGAATAATTTTATCCGCGCTTTGTAAGATCTTAGAAAAATATATTTGGTTGGCTTTTGCTTTTTTTTTTTTTTTTTTCTATTGTCTATCTCTGTAAAACTCAAACTTTAAACTGTTCAACTTTGTTAATAGTGTAGAAAGGAATAAATCCTTATTCATATAGCTCGTGAAATCTGTTATTTTATTAACGCTTTATAAGATTTCAATAACACATATTTGGTTTTTTATTCTTTTTTTTTTTTTGCTTTTTCTCTACAGAGTTTTAAAAATATGAATCAAGATAAATTGAGTAGCAAAATTGAATAGTTGTCTAGATAGACAGATGAATTGTAAGTCGAATTGGAGATAAAACATGTATGTATGTTTGAATAGAGTGAAAACAATTATTAGAAAAACTATAGTGTTTTCTAACAATTCTTACACAACATCATTGACCACAAGATTTACATAGGCAATAGTGGACGAAAATTTGTTTCTCTCTTTGTTCTAAACTTATAAGAAGAATGTTCATCTTGATCGGAGTTGAAGAAGGAAGTAATGATATTTTAAAGTTTCAAATTGTTATAGAGATAGAATAGATTGAAAAAAGTAAAAAAAAAAAAAAAATCAAATACGTGGTATAGGGATATTCAAAAACCTCAATAAAATGACAAATTTTCATCGGTTATATGGATGGAGATTTGCTTGTATTTGTTCTAAATGTATAATAAAAAAAATATCTCAACCAAACTTGAAACGGAAAAGCTATGGTATTATTTAAACCTCAAGTTTTATAGAAGTAGATGAGTGATAAAAAGCAAAAATAAAAATAAAAAAAATCCAAGTACGTATGATTGAGATATTGTAAACGTGTTACTAATTGCATGCTACTTCCTAGTTTTTACCTATTTTCTTACTAACCCAAGTAATATATCAAATCAATACCTTTGAGTAATTATACACCGTTCATATCAATCTAAACGGCTCAAAAAAACTGGTTTAAAAACACAGTGGGTAATGTACTACAGAACGCCCTATATATATATATATATTCTAATAAGGGTATACGTGGACAACAAGTGATAATATGTAACACCTAGAGCATCTAATTAGGTATAATTGGTGTTTAAACGGTGGATTACTATGCTTTCATGTAAATTTGAACTTAATTTGAGTATTTTATGGTATTTTAAATTTGTCTCATTTTAATTATTTCGTATGTCATTTTAGATTTTTGAATAAAACAATTTATCAAATGCCAAGTGTGTCCCAATTTCAAAACCTGGTGTTGGAAACACGGTTTTGCTTCCCTTACTTTTCTATTTATTTCCCCTTCATTCTCCCTCTCACTCATTCTCTCAGTCTCTCTCTCTTTCTTCCTTCTTTTCCCTCTCTCCCACATTGCCCTTTCTCTTTCTCTCCCTCTCTTTGATTTTGATTTCGAATCTTTGGACTTGGAGTTTATCCTCAGTTGGATTAGGAAGTGAGGAACACGATTTGGGCTTCCATAGACCGATTTAAAGCTTCAAATTCAAGGTTAGTTTTATTGTTTCTCAAATTTCAAAATTTTGTTCCAAATTCTCCAATTTCTTTAAAACAACGTAATTGGAGTTTGTTGAGCTTAGGAAACTCCTAATCTAAGTTGGTAGGACTTAAATCATTCAAAATCTAGGCTTCATTTCATGAAATTTGGATTGAATCAAGTTTTTTCCTTTTTCTCCATTTTTGGGTTTCCTTGAAAATTTCTATGTAAATCTTGTCTAAATGTGTTTTAAAGTGTTCTGTTGTGTTTGTTTATCATTTATTATTATTATATATGCTCTAGGACTTGAAAAAATAGGTTTTGATTTGATTTTTGGCTTGGGGAGGCCGATAATCGAAGTCTCGACCCTCTTACATTTTTCCAGTTCGGCAGGACAAACTCTATGTTTGGTATGCCAGATTCATAGGTTTGATAGGTCAGATTCTTCTGGTAAGCAAGTCGAACTTGGGCTAGTTTGGCAGGTCGGTCCTGGTTGGCCGATGGGCCGACTTGTAGAGTTCGATAGGCTAGACCAGGGGTTTCGGTAGGCCGATCGAGCTTTATGAAAGATGATCTTTCTCGCCCGTTTTTACTATTTAAAACCTAGAACAAGATTTCAACCTTATAGAATGATTTTATGAGTACTAAAAACATACTAAAACACCATGAGATAGTTTAGCGATGTAAAATACCTGATGCTAGGAATTGATAAATTTAGTTCCTATCTAAGGTTGTTCGTGGTTTCATGGAGCTAACGTATAGCGGATCGGGACTGCGATGTCAAACTTTGATACAAGATATTGAGGCAGGATTTCTATCCCCTTTCTTTGGTAGCCATGATTTTGAAAAGGATTGCCCACAAAGAAATTTTCCTTTTTAAATGTTTTCTATGAATGAGGTTTACTGTATATTTTCATTATTGGCTAAATAATGAATGATCATAATGAACATAATAAGAATGTTTGGTAAAAGAGACACAATTATGATGTGACATCAGATGTGTCGGTTGGTATCGTCCAGAATGATATTATAGGGCATGATGCCATGAACAGAAATCGGGTCGTGGGGAGTGCAACCTTGGGGCTAGGTCCCGAAACCCAGTTGGGTCACTTCAGTGGTGATTCATATGGCTTTGCCTATGCTATAATGAGATTATATATAAATGAATAAAGAATTCTTTGGTATGAATAAGAAATATCCAGTTTCACTTTTCTATTTGTTTATTTATCTGTCCCATGTTCTGACCTTCATTGAATTATTGATATACATGCTTGATTTAAAAATGTTTTAGAAAACTTAATCCTACTGAGCCCTTCGCTCACATCTTTCTTGTTTTAAAAACTTTCCCCTCCTTCTAGTGGAACTCAACATAGGAAGGATTTAAGAACTAGGAAGAAACAATAGGGTTAGATTACTATTTCTTAGGATATTTGTAAACAAGGTATGTAATGTTTTAACATACTTAACTTTCTTTGGACTATGGTAATGTATTTAATATTGCTAGTACTATGTGTGCACTCTAAAGTGAGTTCGGTGGGGCCCAATGGTGTTTGGTTATTTAATATTTTCTCATTCATGCGCTCGCTTCCATGCATCTTATAAATAATTGTTAGGAATTTTTAACAACTTCGTATTATTATAATTGATGGTTAATATCTTTTAAAATGATAGTTTCTACATAACTTACTTTATTTAATATAATTAATCAGCCATGTCACTCCCCTAATTTGGGGCGTGACAAATTGGTATTAGAGCCCTAGGTTTATGAACCTTGGGAATTGTGCACACATAGGTATTGCAATAAGAAACCACTAATAGTCCAATTTTGTTTTCAAAACTGTGGGAATGGCACCAAGACGGCGTCCAACTGTTGCAGATGTGAATCCTACAGATGAGGAAGGCCTGATGGGAGCTATGTTTTTTGCCTTTCGGTAAATGGCCGCGAGGGCTAGGCCTGAGGATTATGAGGCGAGTCACCGACATACATACTTTAAACAGTTTCGTCGTGCATCTATTCTGACTTTTGATGGAAATGGGGACCCGTAGATCGCTGAATATTGATTAGATTCACTAGTAAAGCACTTGGACACTCTTGAAGTACCGATGGAGTATCACGTTGATTTCGTAGCTTATAAGTTGGAAGGTGGTGCCAATACATGGTGGAAACAAGCGAAGCGTTTGAAAAATGCTAGAAACATTAGTTAGGACAGATTTGAGGAGTTGTTCTATAAGCGCTACTTTCCATTGGGATACAGGGATCAGAAGGTTACCGAGTTTTATCGATTAGAGCAGGGTGATATGTCGGTTCGAGAATATTAGGCTAAGTTTAATGAGTTGGCTAAGTTTGCTCCATCCGCTGTGGCTTCTGGATGGGAGAAATGTATTAAATTCTAGGATGGACTTAAGGCACCTATCCGATGGCAAGTGGTGGCCTTGCGACTTTGAAATTTTGGTGAGTTAGTATCTTCAGTAATTTCTATGGAAAGTGAACACGCTCTTTATAGTGAAAATCGTGCAAGGAAATCAAGAGGGCCCTAGAGGAGTAATCGAAGAAATAGTGGTAACCGCCAAGTCCAAATAAAGAACCGACACAGAAATGCTAGCAGTGGGAGTATTAGTTCATCGGGCAGCGGACGTAGTAACCCCTATAGTTTTCATTGTCATTATTGCTAGCAACTAGGACACATCAAGAAAATTGCCCAATTAGGAACGCTCGACAGGGATTCCAGGTTGGAAAGGGTGCAAGTTGTTAGTTTCAAGGTCAGTTTTCAGTTCTTCCTTAACTGCCTTTTCGTCAATGCACTCTACAGCAGATGCAGTACCCGATGCAAGGGCATCTGCAACAGGATTTTTAGCGAAACACTCCACAGTATCGCACGCCAAGTACAACTAATGTGTAATTGCCTCCACTGCAACAATATCGACCAGCTAATCCAAGACCCAACAATATCAACAAGAAAAAAGGGAAATCTCCAACCCAGATCCACACCATGACATTTGGGAGTTCGGATGCTCTAACCAGCCATGCAGTAGTTGATGGCATGATCTTAGTTTTCTAGTCTTTAGCTTATGTTCTTTTTGATACCGGTGTCACTCATTCCCTCATCTTGAGTTCTTTTATACATGCCTTAGTTTTAGAAATAGAGGAATTTAATGAAGCCTTGATGATTTCCTCACCTTTGGGGCGAGTATGTGTAAACTATGTATCTAAATCCTACAAGATAGTGATTGGGGGTGAGACTCTGAAAAGTGATTTGATTGTAATCCCCATGAGATTATATGATGTGATTTTGGGAATGGACTGGTTGACCAGGTACAATGCTTTAGTTGACTGTCAACTTAGAAGTAACTCTAGTGTTAGATAGGGGATGCCGATCACTCACCAGGGGGGTAATGATCAGGTAATGAGTGAATGACTTATGAAACCGTGTCTTAGAGGACAAAGGAATTTGGTTTGTTATGCACTTCTCCTGGATCTTGAAGAAGAGTCTAACGCAACAAGGAGGAATATAACGATAGCAGTGGTTGATGAATTTGACGATGTTTTTCCTGATGAGTTACTAGGATTACCGCCACATTGCAAAATTGAGTTCAACATTGAGTTGTTTCTTAGGACTGCTTCAATCTTCGTAGCACCATATCCGATGGCGCTGGTAGAAATGAAGGAACTTAGGAAACAGCTACAGGAACTAGCAGATAAGGGGTATATTCAGAACAATACGTCGCCATGGGGCGCACCAGTTTTGTTCCCAAAAAAGCACGACGGTACCCTTCAGTTATGTATTGATTACTAGCAGATAAATAGAGTCATCGTGAAGAATAAGTATCCATTATCCAAGATCGATAAGTTATTTGACCAGTTAGGAGGTTCTTGATATTTTTTGAAGATAGATTTGCGGTTCGGATACCACCAGCTCAGGATTAGGGAAGAGGATATTCCCAAGACTGCCTTTAGAACTTGGTATGGACACTTTGAGTTTCTAGTGATGCCGTTTGGGCTAACGAACGCTCCTGCAGCTTTCATGGATATAATGAATAGGATTTTTAGGCCTTATTTAGATCAGTTTGTGAATGTGTTTATTGACGATATACTGATCTATTCTAAGAACTGGGAGGAGCATGAGCAACACCTTAGGATAGTGCTATAGATTTTGCGAGAACACCAACTGTACGCCAAAAAGGAAAAGTGTGAGTTTTGGTTAACTGAGGTTAAGTTTCTGGGAACATATTATCTCCAAGTAGGGCATTTCAGTAGATCCATCTAAGATTGAGGCTATAGTGCAGTGGAAACGACCAATAAATGTGGCTGAAATCCGTAGCTTCTTAGGACTTGCAAGGTATTAAAAGAAGTTTGTGAAGGATTTTTCTAAGATAGCAGCCCCATTGACATGGTTAATCAGGAAGAATGTCAGGTTCGAATGGGATGAGGATTATGAGTATGCATTCCAATAGTTGAAAGATCGGTTGACTTCAGCTCCAGTCTTGATTATTCTGAGTAGTGATGAACCTTATGAGGTCTACACCGATGCATCAGGAAGAGGACCCGGATGCATGTTGATGCAGCATGGGCAAGTTGCAGCTTATGGATCGCCGCAATTAAGGCCTCATGAGCAGAATTATCCCACACATGATTTGAAGCTTGCAGCAATGATTTACGCCTTGAAGATTTGGAGATGTTACTTGTATGGAGCAACTTTTTAGGTTTTCTTGGATCATAAGAGATTGAGCTATTTGTTCACGCAAAGGGATTTGAATCTAAGACAGTGAAGATGGATGGAGTATATGGAAGACTACGATTTCACATTGTAGCATCATTTAGGTAAGGCCAACGTAGTTGTAGATGCGCTTAGTAGGAAAGCTTCATGATTTCTTGCATGTTTAGCAGTTGAAGATTGGAGGAAAGACACTACAACAAGTAAGTATGGACTGTAGTGCCACGATGATGGCGATCAGGTTTCGGTGTACCATATGGAAACGACTCCAGCTTTTGTCCAGATGATAAAGCAGAATCAGTGGCGGGACCAACAACTTCAGGGAATATGGATTTGGATCCAAAATGGGAAGCAGTTCGAAGAATGGAGAATTCATATAAATAGGTCTCTATATTTCAGGGAACACCTGGCAGTGCCTGCGATCGAGGACGTGATGAAAGTTGTGATGGATGAAGCTCATAGGTCTTAGTTTGCCATTCATCTAGGGAGTACAAAAATGTTCCGTGATTTGAAAAGACAGTATTGGTGGAGAGGCATAAAGAAGGATGTTCATGAGTACGTGGCTACGTGTGTGACTTGTCTCTAGGTAAAGTCCAAGCATCAAAAGCTTGCTGGTCAGCTTCAGCTGCTTCCCATTCTAGGGTAGAAGTGGGAGCATATCACAATGGATTTCCTCATCAGGTTACCGAGGACGAAACAAAGGCATGACACGATTTGGGTTATCGTTGACAGGTTGACAAAATTAGCGCATTTCATTCCTTTCAAGTTGACATGTTCGAGGCGTATTCTAGAAGAGCTGTATTTGTAGAATATCGTAAGGTTGCACGGAGTTCCCTGGTCCATCACTTCTGATAGAGATACCTGGTTTAGTGCCAAGTATTGGAGGAGTTTTCAAGAGGCTTTGGGCATAGACTCGAACTTCAGCATAGCCTTTTATCCTCAGACCGATGCACAATTAGAGCGGGTTATTCAGATCCTTGAGGATATGTTACATGCATGCATCTTAGACTTTGGCAGGAATTGGAAGAAGAATTTTCATTTAGCAGAGTTCGCATATAATAACAATTATCAGGCAAGCATCGGAATGCCACCATTCGAAGCACTTTATGGACAGTCGTGTCGGTTAGCAGTGTGTTGGACAGAGCCAGATGACAGAGTTGTTCTTGGACCTGATGAGATTCGTGATAGCAACGAAAAGGTCATCGTAATCCGTGATTGATTAAGGGTTGCCCAGAGTAGGCAAAAGAGCTATGCAGATAGGAGACGTCAGCCTTTGGAATTCGAGGAAGGGGATTTTGTCCTTTTGAAAGTTTCACCACGCAAAGGCATAACATATTTCGATGTAAGTGGGAAACTTGCATTGAGGTATATCAGACCATTCGAGATCACTCAGTGTATAGGTGTAGTCGCTTACGCCTTGACTTCCTCTCGAGCTTTCTCACGTTCATGATGTTTTTCATGTGTCAATCGCTTTGGAAATGTCCTCCCAAACCGAGCAAGATTATCTCTTTTCATGATGTGTAAGCCCAAGAAGATACGACTTACGAGGAGATGCTAGTTTAAATTATTGATCGAAAAGTAATAAGCTTGTGATGCCATGAAATACCCCTAGTGAAAGTTGTGTGGCAGCATCACGGGGCTGATGAGGCGACTTGGGAATTAGAGTCCACTATGAGAGAGTTGTACTCTTATTTGTTCTGCTTTTAATTTGACATTTAATTTCGAGGATGAAATTTCCTTTAGGGATGGAGAGTTGTAACATCCAGAAAATCTAATTAGGTATAATTGGTGTTTAGATGGTGGATTAGCATGCTTTAATGTAAATTTGAACATAATTTAAGTATTTTATGGTATTTTAAATTTGTCCTACTTTAATTATTTTGTATGTCATTTTGGATTTTTGAAGAAAACAATTTGTCAAATGCCCAGTGTGTCCCAATGTCAAAACCTGGTGTTGGGAACATGGTTTTGCTTCCTTCACTTTTCTATTCATTTCCCGTTCATTCACCCTCTCACTTATTCTCTCAGTCTCTCTCTCTTTCTTCCTTCTTTTCCCTTTCTCCCACGTTGTCCTCTCTTCATTTTGATTTTGAATCTTTGGACTTGGAGTTTATCCTCAGTTGGATTAGGAGGTGCGGAACACGATTTGGGCTTCCACAGACCAATTTAAAGCTTCGATTTCAAGGTTAGTTTCATTGTTTCTCGAATTTCAAATTTTTGTTCCAAATTCTCCAATTTCTTTAAAACGATGTAATTGGAGTTTCTTGAGCTTAGAAAACTCCTAATCTAAGTTGGTAGGACTTAAATCATTCAAAATCTAGGCTTAATTTCATGAAATTTGGATTGAATCAAGTTTTTTCCTTTTTCTCCATTTTTGGATTTCCTTGAAAATTTCTATGTAAATCTTGTCTAAATGTGTTTTAAAGTGTTCTATTGTGTTTGTTTATCATTTATGATTATTATATATGCTCTGGGACTTAGAAAAATAGGTTTTGATTTGATTTTTGGCTTGGGGAGGCCGAGAATCGAAGTCTCGACCCTCCCATATTTTTCTAGTTTGGCAGGCCAAACTCTATGTTTGGCAGGCTAGATTCATAGGTTCGGCCGGTTAGATTCATTTGGTCGGCAGGTCAAACCTAGGCTAGTTCGGTAGGCTGGTACTGGTTGGTCGGCAAGCCGAATTGCGGATTTCGACAGGCTAGACCAAGGATTCCGACAGGCCGACCGAGCTTTGTGAAAGATGATCTTTCTTGCCCGTTTTTACTGTTTAAAACCTAGAACCAGATTTCAAGCTTATAGAATGATTTTGTGAGTACTAAAAGCATACTAAAACACCATGAGATAGTTTAGGGATGTAAAATACCTAACGCTAGGAATTGATAAATTTAGTTCCATTCTAAGGTTGTTTGTGGTTCCGTAGAGCTAACGTATAGCGGATCGGTACTGTAGTGTTGAACTTTGGTATGAGATATTGAGGTAGGATTTCTATCCCCTTTCTTTGGTAGCCATGATTTTAAAAAGGATTGCCCACAAAGAAATTTTCCTTCTTAAATGTTTTCTATGAATGAGGTTTACTGTATATTTTCATTATTGGCTAAATAATGAATGATCATAATGAATATAATGAGAATGTTCGGTAAAAGAGACACGATTTTGATGTGACACCGGATGTGTCGGTTGGTACCATCCGGAATGATATAATAGGGCATGATGCCATGAACAGAGATCGGGTCATGGGGAGCTCGACCTTGGGGCCAGGTCCCGAAACTCAGTTGGGCCACTTCAGTGGTGATTCATATGGCTTTGCCTATGCTATAATGAGATTATATATAAATGAATAAAGAACTAATTGGTATGAATAAGAAATATCTAGTTTCACTTTGTTATTTATTTATTTATCTGTCCCATATTTTGGCCTTTATTTAATTATGGATATACATGCTTGATTTAAAAATCTTTTAGAAAACTTAATCCTACTGAGCCCTTCGCTTACATCTTTCTTATTTTAAAAACTTGGGGGGGGGGGGGGGGGGGGGGGGGGGGGGGGGGGGGGGGGGGGGGGGGGGGGGGGGGGGGGGGGGGGGGGGGGGG
>CAMOHE010044074.1:30030-52275 GCA_946598075.1 Artocarpus hirsutus
CCCCCCCCCCCCCCCCCACCCTATAGGTGGAACTCAGCATAGGAAGGATTCAAGAACCGGGAAGAAATAGTAGGGTTAGATTACTATTTCCTAGGATATCAGTAAACAAGGCATGTAATGTTTTAACCTAATTAACTTTCTTTGGACTATGGTAATGTATTTAATATTGCTAGTACTATGTGTGCACTCTAAAGTGGGTTCGGTGGGGCCCAATGGTGTTTGTTTATTAAATATTTTCTCATTCACGTACTCGCTTCCATGCATCTTATAAATAATCATTAGGAATTTTTAACAACTTCGTATAATTATAATTGATGGTTAATATCTTTTAAAATAGGAATTTTTAACAACTTCGTATAATTATAATTGATGGTTAATATCTTTTAAAATGGCAATTTCTGCAAAACTTACTTTATTTAATCTAATTAATCAGCCACTTGACTCCCCTAATTTTGGGGCGTGACATAATATTGCGTGATAAAAATTCCTCATTAATCATCATAAATTTTTTTGTCAACTACTCGCTTCGTCACAACCAATAGATTTATATGAAATGGCCAATAGTGATAATACTCAGTGAAACATGACCATTGAAACCACATTAACCAAAAAATTCCATCAAAAAAATATTAAAGTAAAAAATAAATAAAACTACATAAAAAATTCTCAAGCATTAAGATTTATGTTTGCTTTTTTCTTCTTTTTTTTTTAAATTGAAAAATCTATCCCTTTTTTCAATAATATTATCGCCATCTAGTTTTCTCTTATACATAAGATATACAAAATTCCAATAGACTTGCACAAAACAAAACAAGTAAATTAGGGACTCTTGGGAAAAAGTAAATTAGGCACATTTCATTTATATATATATATTTGCATATATATATATATATATATATTAAAGCTTTAAAACTCCTTAAAGGTCAATTTTTCACAGAATTACAAACATGCCATGCATTACTTTCACCATATAATTGGCAACAACTATCTTGATCAAACTGGTGTTTAACAATTTATGAAAAAGGGCCATTTGAACCAATCTGGTTCACGCCATAATCTTTAATAAAAAAATAAAAATAACGTAATTTATGAAAATATTGGTATTACTTCCTAGTTTTAATTCAATTCATCCCACTAATTTAAGAAACTACAAATATATCTCTTAAATTTGAAAAACTTGTTTTAAGTTTATCCCTTGCATAATTTTTTAGATAAAAAAAATATAGAGATAAGACAAAAATACCGTTAATTAAATCGAATTTGTTTGTTAAATATATTTTTCTTCTTGAGAAAAATTTTTAAAAAATATTTTACGATTCAAAAAACCATAAATCTTAACATCTGTTTGTGAAACTTAATACTTTGTTTTAGGATTTTTTTCTATAAGATATCTTTCATAGTCGTTTAAAGGAAAATATGTCATTTTGCTTAATTTTTTTTCATTTATAAAGATGAAATTTAAACTAGTTTTTTAAATTCAGATGACACCTTTATAGTTTCTAAAAACAGATAGACAAATTAAGAAATAGTTAAAACTAAGAGGCATAATTATGTAATTAATCCTATTAAAAAATTATCCTACAACATTTTTGGGCCATTTGTTAAATTGATTGGAACTAAAGTTTTTAAGTTTTAGAGCTGTAGCATGTGAGGGCTTTATGTTTTAGCAACTTTTTACTTTTTATTGTAGTTATTGAGAGTTTTGCACTGTAGTTAGTTAGAACCAATTAGTTCTAACTAACATTCTAAAAACATTGCTTTATTTTAAAATAGGAAGTTAAAAAACTTGAAAATAGTTTATTTCATGTAAATTAGATGAAACTCCTAATCAAAATATAATAACTTTACAATAAATATGCATGTCAAAAAGTGTAACAACTTGCCTTTTTAGGTTGTTACTTAATTTGCATAAACATAATTTGTTAAACTTTATTTTTACTTACTAGTAAACTTCTATTCTTTTTTTCTCAAAACATTCTTGAAACTATTGCGACTTCTGTTGCAACATAAGTTGAAGCATAATTTCAAACTTGACTTTATAAATCTCCAAAATATTTCATGAAATTAATAAAATCTTTACTTCAATAAAACCTTTTAAAACTTTTAAAAACAGTTGAAAACTTTTTTTAAAACAGCAGAAACCCAACCATCATATCTGTCGTCGCAACATCGAACTCTTCAATCAGTCTTACCAGTCTTTTGTAGAGCTACTTATAGCATGAAGGAACTGATAATGAGCTTTCGCTTAGTAACTTTAAACTAATCTCGCAAAACATTAAAACTTTCTTCTTAAAACTTTTCTCGTAAAACATCTTTCATTGAACATTTCTTCTAAAACTTCTTTCTTAAAACATTTCTCAAAAAACATTTCTCGTAAAATATTTTCACAAAACACTTTTCATTGTAACACATTCCTTGTAACATATTTTACATAAACATCACTTGTAAAGAAACGTTTCTAAAAAAGAGTGCAAGTAATATCATAATGCATGATTTCATTTATGCTCATTTATAAACTTTTTATCATTATTAACTTTCTTGAACTATAGGCCCAAGTGCACGTATTAAATGCGCTTGACCATTGAGCACCAAGGCTATAACTTAACTTAGCATGACACTCCCCTTGGGTTGTAAGGCTGATACAACACTTTCTTATCTTAACTTGAGGGTTAAATTACTGATCTTGTACTCTTGAGTAAACATGTTATATGATATAACTTAATGTCTAAACATTAAATATAATAATTGCAATCATAATGCAAATTATGACTTGAACCTTAAAATATTATGCACAACAAATGCCATACATTTCAAACATTTATAAAACATTTAAAATTTATTTTCTTCATGCTATGAGTGAGGTTTAAAACTTACTTGTTTGATGCTCTAGTGTTCCATCTTTATCCCTTTTTCTTCTATTAGTCAGCTTTCGTGTCCTGTTGAAACAACACCTAATTGTAGCTAACTTTCTTATTATAGAACTACTTGGTCGATAATGGAACTTAAATATTTAAATGTTCACTCTTTATAATCATTTTCATTACTTATTGGTTTCGTATCTTAGCATGATTTGGAACATTTCCCTTCTAAGGTCGTTTCGCTAATTCGGAGGGCTCGGGGTCCATTTTAATGGTTTTATAAAAAATGACAATATTATCCTTTACAGGTTTTTCATAAGCCTCGTAACTTTACTAAACTTTTTATTTTACTTTACTATCTTATTACTAATAGGTTACAAAAAAATTCCCACTAAAGGGCATTTTTCAAAATTGGACATTTCGGAGCTGTTTTGGCTTTTTTTTTAAACAAAACATGATCATTTTGCCCTTGATGGGTCTTTGAAAACTTTTAGGACCCATTTTTAACCAAACTTACATTTCCTTGTTACTCATACTGTTGCAAAAAAAAAAAAAGTTTCTCTTTTCATGAGAAATCTATTTTTTATAAAACTTTATATTTTTGACGTGTAATAAGAAAATCTTAACTTTTTAACCCTTAACGTGTTTTTCCTTAAAATCAGATGTTCTCTTGAACTTAAAATCTACAATTACTTATATTCTCAATACAGTGTAAGAAATCAATTTGATTCGATCAAAATTCTAGAGGGATTTCTTAATGAGAGTTGTCTGAGTCGATGTTTCCAATAAATCTCATTCTATGCTCAGAAAATAATCTAGCCTCTAAGTCCTTCAAGAATCTATGTCCTTGAAAACTAGTTAAACTTTGTATTTTAACAAAGATTAACAATCATCCCCTTTTTGGCACAAAAACCCTAATTCCTAAATTTCTTTCACCATCATCATACTCATAAAACATTAGACAATCCTGCCATAAAGTCCCTTATATATGCCATAGACTAAACATATTACAAAACATACACTTGATTTATGCGAACAACATCTTTCTCAAAGGTTAGGGTTTAGATTTTACCATGAGATTTCAAGGGCTTTAGTTCCTCCTCTCAATGCTAGAAAGCCTCTTATAGCCCCTTGAAAATATCCATGACATTTCCCATGAAAAATTAATCCAAAACATAAACAAAAACAAAAACCCCAAACACCATAGAGAAAGTTTGAGTTTTTAACTTCAAAACTTGCGTAAACCTTCTTGATTGAAGATGAGGGGAGGGTGGTTGCTTTTCATGGAGGCATACGAGCGTCGTTGTGTTCATCATGGAAGACAAAATGATGGAAAAGAAAAAGTGACTAATGTTTAACTACACACTTAGCCACAACTAAGACACCTCACTAAGAACTATTTTGTCATAAAAATTGCTTCAAACCACCTAATACACCCAGCCATAAAGGAGAAAGATGTAGAAAATTTTTCGCCTTTTAAAAGATGTGGCTAATTTTCCATTTTATGGTAAACTACTTTTTTGACTCATCATAAAATTAAATTTGAGATCAAAATTTATCCAAATTAGAGACCAAAATCAGATCCAACTAGGAAGAGATGTAGCCATTTTCTATGCTTTTGGGTGGCACTAGGGTGGGCGGGTCCCATATGCTTTTTGCAAAGTGTATTTACACTAGCAGTAATTTTCCTATACTGCTAGTGTATTCTTATACTATTTGTATTGTTGACAAAATAATTTGTAGCAGAATTTTAAAATTTTTAATACCAGAGTAATTTTTAAAACACAAGTTTGATATATTATATGCATAAATTAACCAGATCTTACTAACCTTGTTTGTCGAAAAGCTTTGCAAATCCATGAAGAGAAATAACATTCTAGAAGGGCTTCAACCAACTAGTCTTTTTTGCTATTCTCTATCCACAGTTGGTGTGTGTGTAGGCACACTCATACAGCTCTTTCACCAGGCGACTCTCTTTCCAACCAGTTGAGAAAACCCAAAGCTATAGTTCGTGATATGTGAACAATAGCTCACAGGGAGCTTTAGAGTCTCACCAGTAGAGTTTCACTCTTAATCTCTCAATTGCTCTAATTAACTTATAAGTCTCACTCCCTATTTATAGAGGTTAGGCTCAGGAGTCAGTCCTTATCAGATAAAGCCTCAAAAAATTCAAATCAAGATTAATATTAGATAAAATCCGCATGAAAATGTGTGATCTATTTATTGCTCAGTCGGCAAGTTAAACTGGCAGATTGGCCTGCCAAACTTACTCCATCAGTAGGTTGAACTTAAAGATCGGCCTACCGAACTTATGATAAATGATCCCTATGAATCTTTTATTTCCTACCTGAGATTCTTGGGATAGAGACTCAGTTTTAATTCAAATAATCTAATAGAAAAGTTATTTAATTAAAATAGTTATATCTAGATAATCTCTAGGAAAAAAAATATTCCTGATAATTTAACAAGTTTATCTTGAATTAACTCATTCAAAATTAATCCAACCAATAAACAGACATGAATTATTTGATCCTGATAATTTCATAAGTTTATCTTGAATTAATTTTCACAAAATTAATTCAACCAATAAGCAGACTTGAATTATCTTATCCTATTAAATTTTCAACCAATCTTATAATTTGACACAAGTCACCAATTATTGGAAAGCACACTTATCATTGTAGGATTTTTTATGAGCTAGCAAAGGGGACCTAATGGACCTATATAGCTAAGTCTCCATGACATATCATAATATATCATATTCTCATAAGATTATCCATAATCGACGTAAGGATAAATTCTGTTGTACCTTTCTGATTTTTATCTTACGTTCCATTATCTCACCATCGAAAAACTTACCATCCAAAGATGTAGACCATTCGATTATATTTATGTATCCAAATGGTTGAGCGATTTTGTTTTTCAATTACAGGATATGCATATAAGAAGATATCATCTACTCCTAAAGAGGAGCTATGGATTCCATATCTATGAATAACAAGTCTACACTATCAATAGGCATGCCTCTAACGTATCAGTATGGGACAACATAAAATGGATGTCACCCTTTGGTACATCAAAAGATATAAGTCAAGACAACAGGCCCACTATTCATCTCAGGATTAAGATACAATACAAATGATTGCCTAAAGTGAATCGATTTGCCATGATAAAATTATTAATCTAAATCAATTCACTTTATGTCCTAATCTAATGCATCATCATCCATGACAATGCATAAATGTTTCTATTCACGGAGTTCTCCTTTGATGGCCGAGACAAATCATCTCCTGTTAAGGATATAGATAACATAACAATCTTTGCATGAAAAAATGCCTAACTTTATTCCCTCGATTGCAGATCTTATGATTTAGACCGTCACCTTAAGAATCGTGTCTTCCGCATAATCTATCCATCATATGCCCAATTCTTAAAAGTTTAGACTAACAGTCCTAGACTTTTATTTGCTTATCATATATTCAACAAATATGAATGTAAAGAGGACAGGATTTGATATATAAATAATAAATAAATTCTTTATTGATAAAAATGTCTCCAAAAACATATTACTTTTTACTCCTTAAGGCATACATGTCTAACAAGTATTCTATTCTATACCAATCCACATTCTTCAAATAGTATAATTCCTAAATTGCTTAATTTTATATAGTCTAATTTCTATACTACTTAACTTTATGAGAATTATACTGCATTAATCTTATATTGCATAATTTCTATTCTCCTTAATTTCTATACTGTATAATTTCATGTTTTCATACAGTATTTTTCTTATATAGCGTTTCTGTTTCAAAATCTGTTGCAACACATTCTACAACAATTAAGCTCTCTAGTTTATCTCTCCTTCCTCATCGACTAACTCTTATTTTCTTATCATTCTTACTTTGCCTAGGACTATGGCATAATTTGTAATGTTAAAAATCCTATTTTTATTCTTATTAAATTTATCACAAAAATTGGATTTAAATAATAATCCTTGTGACACTAAGATTACTCCTAAAATACTTAACAAATTTTCAAACATAAAATTTAGCTTACAAAATTTACAGATAAATTACTTAACATAATCATTACTTATTACATATATAATGTACTAGAAATTCTTAGGTGTCACAAAAAGTGACAATAGTTCAATAAATGATAATTATACACTTAAAAATTAAGAAAACAGTTAAAAGTTAGCCTAATGCAGCTATTTCACGTCTATAGTTTCATGAGTGTAAAAAAATATCATGACCAATAGGAGCTTCTAGGATGTTTCAAGTCATATGAAAATTAAAGCACGTTTTTTGGTTTAAATAATATTAATACAAACACATAAAATTTTAAAGGTTTATTATATAACTCGGAAAACTTCTAAATTCAAAAAGTAAAGAAAAAAATATGAATTTCACCATATTTAGAAACAAATTAAAAAATAAATAACTATAAAATATCCATTCGTTGTGGATGGTTTTGCGAAATCTACATAAAATTTCTACGATGTTTTGTCATCTAACACTATACTTTAATGAAAATCAATATTTGCATGAGAACATCGATATTTATAGATATTTTTACAAGATTTTTTGAAAATTCAGTGAAAAAATATTACACTATTGTTTTTGTAATACCGAGAAATTCTCAAGTTCATTACACATATAATATTCAAGAATTATATTAATCAATATACGTGTTACAAGGATTAGTATTTAAATCTGATTTTTATGATAAGTTCCATAAGAGTAAATATGAAATTTTTTTGAAGTTAAAAAATTATGCCATGGTTCTAAGTAAATTACGAATCAAATAAAAGATAAGGATTAGTTAATAACAAAGGAAAAATAAGCTATAAAGCTTAATTATTGCAAAATATGTTGCAACAAGTTAAAGATATATAAATACAATAAAAGTAAATGCTATATAACAAATATAAGAATTATGTAGTTTAAGAAAAATACCGTATAACAATATGAAGATTATATAGTATAAAATTAAGCAATATGAGACTATTGCAGTATAAGGATTATACTGACAAAGTAATGCAGTGAAAAAATTAGACTAAATAAAGTTAAGTGGTATAAGAATTATATTGTGTGGAGGATGTAGAATAGTATAAAAGGTTGTAGGACATCATAAATTGTACAAAAAGAACATTGGTAGTATGAGGGATACACTGACTGTATAGGAAAACACTATTAGTATAAATTTAGACTGTTAAAAAGAATAAAGTATGGCCCACAAGGTGAAACCCAAAAGATGGAAAATGTCACACATCTTCCCCTTGATGGCTGAATTTTATGAGCGGTGGAAAGCAATTGTTTTAATTGCTATTTGGTCCCTAGATTAAATATTTTTGCGATTAAGGGCCTTAGTGGAAAAGTTAGTTTTTTTCTCTATCTTTTGCTCCATGGGACTTGAAAAAAATAAGAAAAACACCCCATTTCTCCACACAAAACCGATAGCCTCATCCCACCTTCCCTCAAAGTTTTTCATGATTTTAAATCACCAAATCACGTTTTGAAAGAAAATTAAGGGTCTGGAGGAAGAATGAGGAAGTTTTAAGGTAAAACTCAAGATTTTAACTATTGTGTTCAAAGGGTTTTGCCCATTTTTTTATGAGATTTTCATGAGATTATGGAAGGTTTTCTAGCACCAAAGAGGAACAACAAATGCCCTTAAAATTCCATGGTAAAATTCTAAATCCTCGCCGAGAAAGTTTATGCTTTTCTTAATGCATACCAAGTGTTTGTTGTAAATAATGGACCAAAGCATGTAAGAAAACATTATAGTATGTGTAGTTTGCATATTATGTGGTTGATAAAATGATGAATAGTTGAGAAACTAAGGTTCTAAGTTAGAAAAAGGAAAGTATAGCAAACCTTTCCTTAAGCATAAAGTTAAGCATTTAAAATGTTTGTAAAATGTTTTGGATCATAACATATAAAATAGATGTTATAGCATGATTTTTTAGAGTATTAAATGTTTCAAAATATATTTAAAAGGGTTAGAATGAGATTAAACTGTAGCAAAGAAAGATAAACCAAGCTTTTATACAAAAAGTGTGTTTAAGGGTATTTTTGAAAGAATTATATGTTTGAGACCCTTAAAGGTCAAATTATTCTCTAAGTTCAACACAAGATATATTGGAAACGTTGAATTAAACAACTTTTGTGAAGAAATCTAGCTCAAATTCCTATCATCAAGAGTAACAAGGAAATGAAAGTTTTGGTTTAAAATGGGTTCCAAAGTTTTATAAGACGAGTCAAGGTTAAAATGGTCATTTTTTATAAAAAGGCCAAAACAAACCCCAAAACTCCCAATTTCGGAGAATGCCCATTAATGAGAATTTTTCTATAACCATAAGTAACTAGATGGTAAAGTAAAAATGAGAAGTCTACTAAGGTTACGTGATTTACACAAATCCTGTTATGGGTAACATCGTCATTTTTAAGAAAATCAATAAAACGGAGCCTGGGAACTTCAAATTAGCAAAACACCTAGATGCGAAATGTTTCGAATCACGCTAACAACCAATAAGTAATGAAATTGAGTGTAAAAAATGAACGTTTAAACGTTTAAGTTCCATTATCAATCAAGTAAATTAGTAATAAAAAAGTTAACTAATAGTCATATGTCGTTTAAACAAGACACAATGCCAACTAATAGAAAGAAAAGGGATAAAGATGGAAAGCTAAAGCATTAAACAAGTTAGTTTTAAACCTCACTTATAGCATTAAGATAATGAATTTCAAATGCTCTATAAATATTTGAAATGTATGGCATTTGTTATGCATAATGTTTTAAAGTTCAAGTGACGATTTGTATTGTGATTGTAATTGCTATGCTTAATATTTAGATATTAAGTTATGTCACATAACATGTTCACTAAGGATTACAAGATTAGTAATCTAACCCTTAAGTTAAGATAAGAATGTATTGAACTATCTTCCTAATGCAAGGAGAGTGTCATGCTAAATTAAGTTAGGGCCTCAATGTTTGATGGTCAAGCATGTTAGCGATGTACACTTGGGCCCATAGTAATAAGAAAGTTAAGAATAATGATGAAAAGTTCATAAATGAGCATAAATGGAATATAATCCATTATGCTATTACTTCATTCATTTTAAAATTGTTTTCTTTATAAGTAATGTTTGTGTGAAACATGTTACAAGAAATGTAATATGATAAAAAAAAAAGTTTTGTAAAAACATTTTACAAGGAATTTCAAGAGGAATGTTTTACAAGAAAAGGCTTTATGAAAAATGTCTTATGATAAATTTTTTTGAAAGATGTTTTTCCAAGAAAGGTTTTTAAGAAGTAAGATTTAATGTTATGTGAGAATATTTGAACTTGCTTAGCAAAAGCTCATTGTGAGTTCCTTCATACTTTATGTAGGCCTACAAAAGACCAATAATACTGGTTGACGAACTCGATATTGCAGTGACAGATGCGATAGTTGGGTATAGATACTACTATAGTAGTTTTCAGCTATGTTAAGAAAAAGAATTCCATTGTTTTGATGAAGTGCTTGTTTAAAAAGATGTTTCAAAAATTTTTACGAAAGTAAATGTTGGCTCAACAAATTTAAAGAAATGTTTTGGATAATTTAAAGTCAAGTTTTAATCTATGTTTTAGTTTATGTTACAACAAAAGTCACAACAGTTGCAAGAATGTTTTTAAATATGTTTAACAAAATTACTTAGTATTTTCTTATTAGTGAGTAAGATTAATGCTTAAGAAAATAAGTTTAAGCAAGCTAAATAACGACTTTAAAATCGAGCCATTACAGTTTCTATATCAGTACTTTTAGAATACAAAAATTTCTATAGAAATATCATCGGAGATGTTAGGTTTTCAAACTTTTTGCTCGCTTGAAATCTATTTACTATAGGCTATCATTTACTTTTTGTTTTTTTTTCTCTTTGTTAACTCAAACTTAAAAATGTGATAACTTTTTCATTCCCAATTTCAATTAACACTACTACAAACAAACCTTCTAATGATGACATTTTTTGTGACAATGATTATCATGGCAAATATTCTATTTTTTCAACAACAAACGTCGCAATTGAGGAACATTTTTGCAATGACAAAACTTATTTGCATTGACATGTCATCGCAAAAAAGTAAGAACATAACTATTCATATTTGTGACAATGTATCATTGCAATTAGTGATTTGGCGCTAAGAATATTTGGCGCCAGAGGGCTTGTGCAAAATATGCTAGGTATTTGTGATGACAAAAGCGTCGCACATACCATTGTGTATAGGTGGCAACAACACTCTGTACACATGGTGAGAATTGTAGAGTTTTCTACGACAACAATGTCGTCACAAATACCAATGGTTTACAACTGTGACATTATTAGTAATGACATATGTTGTCGCAAAAAGTAAAAATTTAATTTTTCACGAAAATTTTGGTAGAGAAAAGGGTGCTTAAACTAAAATTATTTGCAACAATGTTTTTTAACTGTGATCATAAAAGATTACTTCGTCAATATTTTTCCAAGATTAAGTGGGACGGTGTTGTTTTGATGACCTTTTGCAATGAATTTTTTAATTATTGGCGATGGCAAATTATCGTCGCAAAAGACTCTATGTATAAACGAACCTGAGAGCTCTCTTTTCCTCATTTTTTTGGTAGTTTCTCCCTCCAATCTCCATTTTCTCCACCCTATTCCACTCATATCTCTCCCAAACTTCTAGAAATTCATAAATTCATGAGTTTTATTGTGACGCCCAACCTTTTTAGACTTTCACTTATCTTTCTTAAATATCATTTCTTAAATATTAATCTTACTTAGTAAGAAAAATACTGAACAATTTTTTTTCCTTTCATTTCCTTTTAACATACTTTGAAAAAAGCTGTTACAATTTTTGTTGTAACTTGAGTTAAGACATTGCTCAATATTTAACTTTGAAACCATTTCAAGGCATTTCTTAAAACTTAATAAGAAATATTAATTGAATTATAGCTTAAAATTTAACTTTATAATTAAATAAAATATATTGTAAATATATCTTAAAATTTTGAAAGCATTCCTTAAAACTTTGAAAACACTATATCAAATAGTGAGAAAACATTTTCTTTGAGTAGTGAAAATATACTATAGTGGTATCCATACCCAAATCTTCGCATTTGTCCTCCGTAGTACTGAGCTCCGCAAACAAGTCCTACTAGTCACCCATAGGACTACCTAGTGCATGAAGGAACTTTTGATAAGCTTTTGCTCAGTAACTTTAAAGATAAACTCACAAATCATTTTAACATACTCCATAAACTTTTCTCTTAAAAACCTTTTTCTTAAAATGTTTCTCATAAGCGTTTTTCATAAAACATTTCTTAAATGTTTTTCCTTAAAACATCATTCATAAACCTTTTCTTGTAAACATAAAGATGTTTTTCATAAACATTTAACATAAAACATTTCTCATAATGTTTTTCATAAACAATCATATAAACATTTCATAACCAATAATACAGGCAAAATCAAAATGCATGATTCCCTTTATGCTTAATTATAAACTTTTAATTATGAATGTCTTATAAACACTTATTTCTTACTTTAACTTTTTATCTTTGTTCCTTGGCATTCCTTATCTTATAAACTTTAGTGTTCATACCAACATCATTAATCATGAGATCATAAACATGATGCTTCCCTTGTGGAAGACTTGAGACCATCGAACAATGAATTCTTAACTTTTACTTTACTTATGTACCTCACATCAAGGAGGTCAAAACGTTAACTTTATTTGTGTGCCTCACATCAAGGAGACTAGTATGATACTTTTTGATTTTTAGTTTATCTGCTTTTTAACTTTAGTGAGCATATCAAGTGCTAACATATCCTATGCAAACACATTTGTAAATCATAACTTGTACCCTTTAATACATTGTGCATTTCACATGCAAATATATTTCAAAAATAAAAATTGCAAATATATTGCTGACCTTTAATTGATCTTTTAAACTTTATGCATATTAAATGTAATCATGCTTTAAAAATAATAGTTACAAGTACATTCCAAATCTTAATTTAAACTCTAAAACCTTTTGCTTAACAAATGCAAACATACTTTAAAACAACTTGCATAACAATTGCAAACACATTTCCAACATATATATAGGCATTTGAACATCATTTACTTCAAGTTGTAGGTGAGGTTTAAACTTACCTGTGTTCGAAAAATAGTACGCAGCGAAATTTTTAAAATTATATACCAGAGTATTTTTCAAAAACACAAGTTTGACACACTATATGCATAAATTAACTAGATCTTGGTGACCTTATATGCCGAAGAACTCTTGAAATTGATGAAGAAAAGTGCATTCCAAAAGGACCTCAAACAACTGGCCTTTTTTACTGTTCTCTATCCACGATTGGTGTGTGTGTGGGCACACTTATATAGCTCTTCTTTCGGTGACTCTCCTTCTAACCAATCAAGGAAACCCAGAACTAAGGTTCATGATTTGTAAACAATAGCTGACAGGGAGTTACAGAGACTCATAGACTAAAGTGCGCACTCTTAATTTCTCAACTGATCTAAATAACTTTTAAGTCTCACTCCCCTATAGAGGTTGGGCCTAGGAGTTAGTCATTATTAGATAAGGCCTCAAAAATTTGAATCAGGATCAATATCTGATAAAATTCATGTATAAAACGCATGACCAAAAATCGCTTGGTCGGTAGGCTGAACTGGTAGATCAATAGGCTGAACTTACCCATCAACATGCCAAATTTAAACATCAGCCTATTGAAGTTACAATTTTTGATCCGTGTGGACATTTATTTCCCACCCGAGATTCTTGGAATAGAGCCTCAACTGTAATTCAAATAACCCAATAAAGAAGTTATCTAATTAAAACAATCATATCTAGATAATCTCTAAAAAATAAATATTCTTGATAATTCAACAAGTTTATCTTGAATTAATTTATTCAAAATTATTTCAACCGATAAACAAACATGAACTATCTAATCTCGATAATTCAACAAGTTTATCTAAAATTAATTTTTCACAAAATTAATTCGATTGCTAAACAAACATGAGTTATCTGATCCTATCAAAGTTTAGCCACTTTGGTAATTTAACATAAGTCATCAATTTATTGAAAAATCACGCTGTATGGTTACAAGATTTATTATGAGCTAGCAAATGGGACTTGATGGACCTAAATAGTTTAAGCTCCCGATAATTATGAAACCCAATATCCCATATATATATATATATCATAATTATCAACTTCAACGCTACTTCACTAAAAGCTTAGAGCTACACTTTTAAACTATATAGAATTACAAAGCCCAAATAGCTAAGTCTCCATGACATATCACAATGTTTTGTATCTCCATAGGATTATCCATAATCGGCTTAAGGATAAATTCTGTCTTACTTTCTCATTTAGTTTTATCTTACATTCTATTATCTCACCATCAAAAAACTTACCATCCAAAGATAATATACTATTCGGTTACACTTATGCATCCAAATGGTTGAGCACTTCAGTTTTCCAATTACAGGATAACTCATATAAGAGGATATCAATGACTCCTAAAGAGGAGCTATGGATTTCATATTTATGAATAACAAGTCTATGCTATCAAGAGTCATGCCTCCAACATATTAGTATGCGTACCAACATAAAATGTGGATGTCATCCTTTGATACATCAAAAGACATAAGTCAAGACAATGGGCCCATTATTCATCTCCAGATCTAGATTAAGATACAATACATATGATTATCTAAAGTGAATTGATTTGTCGAGATAGAATTATTAATTCAAATCAATTACACTTTATGTCCCATTCCAATACATATTCACCAATCATAATGCACCAATGTTTCTATTCATGGAGTCTACCTCCAATGGCCAAGACTAACCATCCCCTGCTAGGGATATGGATAACAAAATAATCTTTGCATGAATAAAGCGCCCAACTTTATTTCCTCAATTGCGGATCTTATAATTTAGACTATCACCTTTAGAATCATGTCTTTCACATAATATGTCCATTATATGCCTGATTCTAAAGGTTTAGACCAATAGTCTCAGACTTTTGTTTGCTTATCATATATCCAACAAATATGAACGTAACGGGAACAACAATTTGGTATACGAATAATAAATAAACTTTTATTGATAAAAATATCTCAAAAAACATATTATATTTTTACTCCTTAGGGCATACATGTCTAACAATCTCCTACTTGCACTAAGTGAGTAAATATGACAAATCTCGCATCCCATAGCTTCCACATGCCCCTCGAAGACTCTCCCGGTAAGTGTCTTTATGAATGGATCAACTAAATTGTCCTCTAATGCGATTTTGCACGCAACAACATGCCCGCCTTCTACGAAGTCCTTTATCACATAATACTTTTGATCAATATGCTTACTCTTCTTGTGAAATCTTGGTTCCTTAGCATTAGCTACCACCGCACTATTATCACAATATAGTGATACTATCTTATCCATACCAAGAACTACCTCAAGATCTCCAAGAAACTTCAGAGCCACACTACTTCTTTTGAAGCATTACCGGCTGTCACATAGTTGGCCACCATTGTTGAATTCGAAGTGCAATCTTGCTTCACACATCTCTAAGCAATGGACGTAGATCTTCTCGAATTCAGACAGGATTGGAAATCTGAGTCAGTATCTCCTAGAGGAGTCAAATCCTCACCCGAATACACAAGTATATAGCTTCGAGTCCTTCTCAAGTACTTGAAAATATGCTTGACCGCAACCCAGTGGTTTGGTCTTGGATCCAATTGAAATCGACTTACAATCTCGATCGCATAGCAAATATTTGGCTGCGTGCAAAGCATGGCATATATGAGTCTACCCAATACTGAAGCATAAGGCACCTTCTTCATGTATTCTTTTTCTTCCTCAGACATTGGAGCGTCTTTCTTAGAAAGAGTAATTCTAGACCTAGATGGTTGCCCACCTTTCTTGGAATCCTACATTGCAAACCTTTTGAGAATTTTTTCTACGTAGCCCGCTTAGGACAAAGCTATCATTTTGTTCTTCCTATCCTAAAAGATCTGGATACCAAGAACAAAATTTGCCTCACCCAAGTCCTTTATGTCAAACTGCTTGGTCAACCATAATTTGACCAATGACAATGCCCTAATGTCATTGCCAATTAGCAGAATGTCATTTACATATGGTAGTAAAAAACCACATTCCCATCCTTAATGTGTTTGCAAACACATGGTTCGTCCACATCTTGTGCTAACCCATAAGTCTTGATTACTTGATTAAATCTTATGTTCCAAGGATTGGAAGCCAACTTAAGTCCATAAATTAACTTTAGCAGCTTGTAAACCTTACCCTCCTAACTCTTGGCCTTGAACCCGTTTGGTCGTTTCATATATATGAATCATCATAATAGCCATTTAAAAGGGCTGTCTTGATATCCATCTACCAAATCTTGTAGTCAAAAGCGATAGCTATGGACAAGAGAATCTAAATAGACTTTAGCATGGCTATAGGTGAAAAGGTTTCCTCGTAATCGATTCCTTTCTCTTGCGTGTATTCTTTAGCTACTAGTTTAGGCTTATAGGTTTCAACCTTTCCATCCACTCCTCTCTTTCTTTTATAGATCCACTTACACCCTATGGCTTTTATCTCTTCGGGAAGATCTATAAGCTTTCAAACTTGATTAGTCTCTATAGACTTTATCTTTGTGTTTATGGCCTCTGTCTAGAGTTTCGAATTAACATCTTATATAGCCTCTTTGCAAGTGTAAAGATCTCTGTCATGTTCAACCGGTTCAGCCAATAAGGCCTCACCATTAAACATATACCTCTTCAGTTGACGCCCAATCCTCCCATTGCACCGAAGCCCCTTAGGTTGTTGTTCAAGTTCAGTTAGTTTTTCTACATTGATTAGAACAATTTCATTCGGAACCCTAGGAGTGATCGAATCACTCTCCAACTCCTCAAGCACCACTTTGCTTTGAGGCTTAAAGTTGTCCATGTAACTATCCTCAAGGAAAGTTGTATTAGTTGAAACCACGACTTTATTTTCCTTTACGTTATAGAAATAACCCCTTTAGTCCCTTTTGGATATTCTACAAACACATAAACTTTCAAACGTGATTTTAACTTATTCGCTTCCTTAAATAGGACATTAGCCCAACATCTCCATATGCAAATATGGCTTAAGGATGTCCTTTTCCCTGTCCACAAGTCATGAGGAGTTTTAGGAACCGATTTTGAAGGCATATAGTTCAACAGATAACATGTGGTTTGTAGTGCATATTCCTAAAAGGACAAAGGCAATGTTGAATAACTCATCATGGACCTCACCATATCCAACAAAGTCCTATTTTTTCTTTCAGCCATGCCATTCTACTGCGGAGTGCCTGGCGCAATCAATTGGGATAAAATCCCATTCTTTAACAAATGTCCCAAGAACTCATCAGAAAGGTATTCACCACCTCGATCGGATTGAAGTGCCTTTATGGGTCTACCTAATTGCTTTTCTACTTTGACTCGAAACTCCTTGAACTTGTCATAAGTTTTGCTTTTGTGGTGCATTAGTTACACATACCCATATCTTGAGTAATCGTCAATAAAAGTGACGAAATTCTCATACCCTCCTCATGCCCAGATGTTCATAGGTCTACAAACATCACTAGGCACAAGCTCTAAACCCCTTCGGCCCTAAGAACCAAATGGTCTTTTGATCATTTTACCCTTTAAACAAGATTCATATTATGGTATAGATTCCACCTTTAAGTGACTTAAAGGTCCATCCTTTACAAACCTTTGAATCCTATTCAAGTTAATATGACCAAATCACAAATACCAAAGATAAGTCTTATTAGAGTGACAAGTTTTAAGTCTTTTAGAGTTATTTTCATTAATCTCAACGTTAAGCAGCAAGTCCATCTTAGGTTTGATAAAATATAAATTATTTTACATCCATTAGGAACAAATAAAAGATTTGTTTTTATGAATCACCACTTTATTATTAAAAGAAACCAAATAGGAGTCTTTAAATAAACAAGCTACAGAAATCAAATTCCTTTTAAGTTTAAGAACATAAAAACAATCCCGTAAAAATAAATTCCTATAATTATCAAAATATAGATGGACGTCTCCCATTGCTTCAGCTAAGACCAAGGATCTATCGCCCATTCGATGCGTGAAGTCTTTATGTAGCAAACCTCTTGTTTCTTTAAACCCCTACAGAGAAACACAAACATGATTAGTTGCTCTAGATTCTATGATCCAAGTGTCACTAGATTCCTCAACCAAACAAGTTTCAAGAACTAGAAGATTACACCTACCTTCTCAAGAAAGGAAGTCCTTGTAATTCTTCTTGATATGCCCGACTTTTCCATAGAAGAAACACTTGAGCTTCTTCGGGCTCTTTTTTTTCTTCTTCTTATTTTCACCATTTACAAAAATAGAAGACTTTTTATTCTTGGCCCATTGCTTCTTTTTATTCCTTGGGTTAGGATTGGAACCAAACGTAGCCGCCAAGTTGGCTTCACCACCCACAAGAGTTTCCTTGATCAAAATTCAAACTCCTGTAACTGCTTCATCAACTCTATTAAGTTCATATGCCGTATATTGCTTAAATTAAATGTAACTTTAAATGGAATAAACTCCTTAGACAGAGTCTCAAAGACTATAGTCATCTGAGTTTCAGCATCAATGTTAGCTTTATTGGTTTAAGCCTCAGCAAGGTAACCCATGACTAATATCATATGCTCCTTTATAGATGTCCCTCATCTCTGTTTGTAGTTTAAGAGTTTTCGAAGTGCCCCTTGCCATTTTGTTAAGGCCTGACCTCCAAATATGTCTTCAAGATTATACAAGATCTACTTCGTAGTGTTATAATCTTCATATTGAGCCTACAAAATGTTATTCATGCTAGCCATAATATAACAGCAGGCCTAATCATTATCATCTTTTCAGCGATTATATACTTGGATTTGCTCATTAGTAGAATCTCTCGTAGGCTTGGGAGGACATGGTGTTGTCAGCACAAACTTTAGTTTCTCAAAAGATAGAATGATATTTAGGTTCTATTTCCAATCATTAAAGTTCTCATTGGTTAATTGGTTTTTGTCAAGTATCGATAATAAAGCATTTTTAGACATTTTAATCTATAGAAAAGAATCATGTACCAAACATACAATAATAATTTAGTAAGATAACATAATCATGTAAAACATACAAATATGTTTATGTGTCAAAACCTTGAAAATATCACAACTTTATAATGATAATTCCTAACTCAGAATTCAACAAGCTACCTAGGGGAGTCATGCGAAATTCAATTAGGAACACAGATCCTCTCTTGATTAATATATGCCGTCCAAGATCCGTATGATCTAGTATTTATTAATAATCATTTATTTGGCCTTCAATTCTATTAACAGAGCTCCTAGGGGAGGTTAATTATAAAATAAACATGAATGTATAACCATTGTTTCAATATTTTATCCATGATTTATAATCACCACCTAGGGTGTGCAACAATAAATTATGCTAAAATATCTAATCCTTTTAGAGGTCTAACCCAGTACATGATGAAGTCCCTTCCTAGGGGTTAAAACTACCTGTGCTACTTATGGACCAACGATGGAGGTCATAGGTCCTCTCTTCGAAAACCTTCTCCCACTCAATCTTTTGAAATGAAGATTTTATTTTGAGGACATGCATGAATAATTTTTAATGAGTGGCACTCTATATTCTATATGACATGCTATCAATAAACATGGCAAATCATATTATAATGCAGACAAGCAATGCAATCATGCAAAGTCACAAGCAAAATAATAATAAATAATCATAATATTATGGTTCCACTCTAGAGAAAAGAAAATAAAGATTACAAGAGAATAATCAAAACATATTATTGATTCTTCATCCTTAAATCTTGAAATTGTATCCTTATTCATGTAATGTCTATTTTTAAGTCTTTAGCCCGATATAGGTCAAATGCTTTATATTTTTGGTCATATCTAAATTTAATGTTTCTCAAAATTGTCCTAAAAAAAATTTAAAACTACATAAAAAAACACACCTTTTTTGAAAAATTTATAGCTCCGTACCGGCGTATTAATATGTGTGATTGGCCTGTAGGGCATGACCCTTCGGCCTATCGAACTTTATAAGTCGGCTTGCCGGTCATGACAAATCAGCCTGTGAAACTAGGAAGTTCGACCTACCGTCATAACCATTAGATTTCTGCCCCGTAGACAGCTTGTCGTGCCTAAAGTTTGGCCTACCGATTTGTGAGCATCGGCTTACCAAACCTGAGGGTTCGGCAAGCTGATCGAGTGGAAATCACGTTTTTCAGAAAATACAGTTTTTAATGTAATTTATCAATTTTATTTTCAATAATTCAAAAGCATAAAATTAGATAATTAAGAAATACCTGTGAAATGCTATCATCTATCTTCTACATCTATCTTCTAGATTTGTCTTGTTTGAATGATTATTTAATTATAAAATTCTTACAAATTTAAAATTCAATAATAATTCCTAGATGGAGATAATAGTCTACCATCTAGTTATATGATAAACCTAGATATACATTCTAACATCTAAGGAGCCATAACCTGCATTGATAAATTAATGAATAATTGAATAATAATTTAATCAGCCATTATTAATAAAAAACATTTATCATATAATCCATGACAATACATATATATATATATATATAAACCCTAGAGTGCCGACTCTCTAAAAATTAAATTCAAACATAGGAGAGATCAAGATCACAGAATTTATTCATATAGCATGATCACAAACTTACAAATCTATATAAAAACTTTGGCTCTGATACCAATTGTTAGAAAAATAATACATAGTGGAAAAATAATACATAGTGGAATTTTACAAATTTTATACCAAAGTATTTTCCAAAAACACAACTTTGACACACTACATAGATAAATTAACCAGATCTTACTAACCTAGCATACCAAAGAACTCCTAAAATCGATAAAGAGAAGTACATTCCAGAAAGGCCTCAACCAACTAGCATTCTTTGCTATTCTTCATCCACAATTGGTGTGTGTGTGTGTAGGCACACTTATACAGCTCTTCCTCCAGAGACACTCTTTCCAACCAATCGAGGAAACCCAAAACTAAGGTTCGTGATTTGTGATCAATAGCTCAAAAAGAGTTGCAGAGACTCACAAACTAGAGTGCTTACTCGTAATTCCTCAACTGATCTAAATAACTTATAAGTCTCACTTCCTTATTTATAGAGGTTGGGTTTAGGAGTTAGTCCTTATTAGATAAGGTCTCAAAAATGTGAATAAAGATCAATATATGATAAAATTCGAGTTTAAAATGCATGACCAAAAATCACTCAGTTGGCAGGCCAAATTGGCAAATCAACCTGTCAAACTTACTCCATCGGCAGCTGAACTTGAACATCGGCCTATCAAACTTATGATTTTTTATCCCTGTGAATCTTTTATTTTTCGCCCGAGATTCTTGGGATAGAGCTTCAACTTTAATTCAAATAACCAAATAAAGAAGTTATCTAATTAAAAAAGACATATCTAGATAATCTCTAGGAAAATAAATATTCTTGGTAATTCAACAAGTTTGAAATTAATTCAACCGACAAATAGACATGAACTATCTGATTTGGATAATTCAACAATTTTATCTTGAATTTTTTACAAAATTAATTCAATTGATAAAAATACATGAATTATTTGATCCTATCGAATTCTAGCTACTCTAGTAATTTAACATAAGTCACCAATTTACTGGAAAAGCACGTTGTATCGTTACATGATTTATTATGAGCTAGCAAAAGGGACTTGATGGACCTATAGAGTTCAAGCTCTCGATAATTATGAAACCCAATATCCCAGATATGCATTTCATAATTATCAACTCTAATGCTACTTCACTAAAAGCGTAGAGCTGTACTCTTGAACTATACAGAATTACGAAGCCTGAATAGCTATCATAGGATTGTTTATAATCGGCTTAAGGATAAATTCTGTCTTACATTTTTGATTATTTTTAGCTTACATTTCATTATCTCACCATAAAAAAACTTACCATCCAAAGGCAGTATATCATTCGTTTGCACCTATGTAATCAAATGGTTGAGCACTCTAGCTTTTTAATTACAAAATAATGCATATAAGAGGATATCTGTGGCGTCCGGCCCGGGCGTACTCCCTCAAGCCTCCATAGGACCCACCTTGCGGGGCCCCCGGACTTATGGCTCTTATTGGTAGACCATCCCCGTGCCGCCCACTCATCCGTACTGTCCCCTCTAGGGCCCTCTGGCCCCTCAGGGATTTCTTTCGCGTCCCTTGGGTTTGAACCTCAAACCTCCCTTAAGTGGTTCTTATTTCCATCTCGAGTACCA
>CAMOHE010044076.1:0-28783 GCA_946598075.1 Artocarpus hirsutus
ATGAAGTTTACATTCTAGCTAATCTAAGTCAATCTAACTTAGATCGAAGTTTTTCTAGACTTAAAAACTCCAAAAATTTCAAAATACAAGAAAATCTTGAAAAATAAAAAAACTTTGAATTTTAAAATCTAACTTCGAATCAAAGCTTGAAAACGTTGTTTTTGTCGTTGAATCTTGTCCCCGAGCCTTCGATCTCCTAGCCCGAAGCTTGAAAACGAAATTTGTTTCAAAAATTTTGAGAGATTGAGAGAGAGAATGAGAGAACCGAGAGAGACGAGAGAAAGAGGAGAGAGAGAGTGCACGGGAGAAATGAGGAGAGAGAGAGGAAAGTGAAATAAATAGAGGAAGAGAGAGAAAAGCAGTTGCATAAAACTGTGTGCAACCACACTCTGTTTTCAAATCAAATTGTTTTACTAAAACTTAAGTTAACAATAAAAAACAATTTAGAATAATTAAAAATCACTAAAAGAGTAAATCAACACAAAGTTTCTTAATTTTCACAAAATAATCAAATTAAGTTTAAAACACTCATCATGGCACACTAATTCACCATTTAACATTCTAATCTCATTTAATTAACTTCGGGGTGTTACAAACACTCCAAGGAGAAGGGCCAAGTCCTGTGAAAAATGAAGGAAAGAGTATGACCTATGAGAGACTTGTTGTCAACCCTCATCTTATTCCACACATTCTTCAACGCCCAATTTGTGAACCAAGCCCAAGAGAAGGAGCATATTAAGAAGCAATTAGCCAGAGGTAAGCTGTCATTGACCACCACATGAGCTTCTCAATTGACGAGCCGCTCATCTTTTCAAAACCAACCAACAAAATCCATTGGAAATCACCGTTGAAAAAAAAAAAAAAAAAATCTTCTCCAATCATTGGAGATGGCAATATACAAAGATGGATGGATGGTAACTAGCAGACCGTGGTGTGGGGAATAAGTGGACTCCAGAAATCAAGCTGTTTCAATTTTTTTTATGGATCCTTCTGAAAAGACTTTTTGATTCACTATTTTAATTTCAAAATATTTTTATTTCGAAGTTATGCCTATTGAATTCTAGTGGAATAATGTATCCTATACTATAAATAACATATGAACTCTTTCAACCAAACAAATATTTCAATTATTTCTATGTTAGTATTTTGAAAGTAAAGGTACTCCAAATGAGAAGAAATTTTGTCCAATCAAATTCTTTGTAAATTTTCTATATTGACAATGGGCAAGAAGTAAACCGTTTTCTGTACTTTTTTTTACTTTTTATTTTTTTGTTTCGTCTTTATCTTTCCTCTTCAAAGAGAAAAAAAAAATTCTGTTATTACATTACGTGAATACACTTTTTTTACCGGAAACCACATAGACATAGTGGTTGTTCAAGAAGATATTAAACATAAGAAAATATTGTCTTGGGTAAGTCACGTATTGTGCACTTACCATTTGTTTTATTATTTATTTTATTATATTATAAATTTTATTTATGTTGGTCTTTTTTTTTTTTTTTTTTCATTTCATATAATGGTTGAAAGGTTAGGTTAAAATCGGTGAGATTTATTATTTTTTTTCGAACTCCGAAGAAGTTCCCAGTAAAACCTCTGAAGTTCCCAATAAAACTTCTGAATCCTCTGTTAATTGGTTAATCAATTACTTCTTTGTTGAAATGCTAACAAGAAGATTACTTGATTTTCTTTTGTTATACGCATGCCTCTTTTTCTTTCATTGATTTGATTCTTTCTTCGATGAATATCAAAATTCATATAAAAAAGATAAAAAAATATAGGAATTAGAATCATAAGAGTAAGTGCTATCTTTAGATTCTTTTAAATTGATTGGAATCAACACAAATCAAATAGAAATAGAAGAAACCAAAAAATAGAAAAGAAATAGAATTAGGACATGATACTATGTGCATTATATATGAAATTTATATCTACATAAAAAGATAATAATGTCAATTGATATATTTTAAAGAGCAGCCTAATGCCTGGAAACGATAGAGTTAAAAAGAAAGGGATTGGGCCTCCCGTTCCTCTGCAAGATGATTGCAGTAGATGAAGCCACTAGAAGTACGCTGAATAATCATCAAAGGATTAGGTGTTATTAACCCATGGTTCCTCTATCTCTACTCTACCAAAGACTACTTCATTCCGCTTCAAAGAAAAAGGGGGAAAAAACACTCTCTAAAGAAAAACCTTCTCACACTTTGCCTTTCGCCGACGCCGCCCCCAATCGCTATCCATTGTCTCCGGCATCCATCGTCATTCACAGCTCGTTGTTATTTTCGGCATTTGAGAGTAACAAAGTTTGAGAAATCAAGCTCCAAAATCAGTACTTTATCCCAAAACCCTCCTCTTTTTCTTTTAATATATTAAATTGTTGTTTAAGCTTGGGCATCAATATTTGGATGTTTTATTTTAAAAAAACAACAAGATTCATATCATTTCGATGCTTTTTTTTTTTTTTTTTAACTTGAGAAGTCCAAAAATTCAAATGATAAGACAAATTTGTGATATCAAGCAGACTGTTGAAACCGGTCATACGAAGTGGAAAATTTTAAACCGCTCAGAATAGTCTTATTGGTAGGACCGGTCTAACCAGTTGGAAAATTACTAAAAAAAATTAAGACTCTTTAGAATTTCTAATAAGGTCTGGTCTGCTCATACAGAGGATTGATTTGAATGGTCTTTTCTCTTTCTTATTGATCCATTAAGATTTTCGGTCTTCATGAACTTCTTCTTCTTCTTTTTTTATTTTATTTTAGGAAAATGGTTGAGATTATCTAACATTATCGATATGATAGATAATGGAACAAGAAAGATGATGGGTCGTAGGAATGGTATTCGAGGAATGAGGAAACGAAGAGCATAATATTACTAGATGATTCATATAAGAGTAAATTGTTGAGTAAGTGTTTGAACTATTTTAAAGGTAATTTGTTAGTCTTTATTCTCTCTTTTTTTTTTTTTTTAAGCTCAGTTAACCTAAACTCTTAAGAAGGATGAAAAGGACAAACTTAACAAACATTTGTCAATTGAAGGACCAGGTGTTATTGATGTGACTAATTTTTGAGGATGTTTTAATAAAATAACAATTGTTTGTTATATTTTTAATAAAAATATAACAAAATAAAAGAAAAAAAATAAAAAGTTCAAAAAAAAAAAAAAAACAAAACCAAAAAAAAAAAAGATGAAAAAACAATATTAAAATATAAACAGAATCAGATCAATAACAAAAACAAAATCCGACCCCTCCAGCGCCGACCACCCCTAATCGTGGGTCCCACCCGGTCCCATCCCACCCATCGTTGTTGTCCAAATTCTGCCGCCCACCGCTGTAGCCTGAAGCTCTCTTCTTCTTCTTCTTCTTCTCTTTCACAGATTCCAACCTCCCGTTCTTCTTTCTCTCTCTTCTATAAAACCCACAACCAGCACGAACACCCTAGGAATGCCACCTTCTGTCGGATCAAAGCAGAACCCGGTGACGATTTCCACCTCATTTTCCTTTCTGTGAATTTTTTATTTTGGACCTCTTTTAAATTCGAGTATTGAATTCATTAAATGATCCTTTCAAGAATTGGACCTCTTTTGAACACCCTAGGACTTTTGTTGCTGTCTTTTATTTAATTTAGGTTTGAATTTTTTTTTTTCAAGAATTGCATTTGTTAGGTGATGTAATTTCATGGTTTGGGCTAGGGATAATCACATCGGGGCCAGCTGCAATGGAGGAGCTTCGATGAGTTTCGGGCTTGCGATTTGAGCGGAAGCAAGGGCTAGGATCCCTCACCCCAGTGATGCACAACAAAGGGATGAGGAGCTCCACTGCGTCTGACTGCAACGAAGGGTGGGTAAATTATGATGAGAAATATCTATCTAAATAGATATTGTTGTTGAACTAAATTTTGATTCGTTTTCTGGTTTAATTTGTTAAATTCATATGTATCTAAATAGGAAAGGTGAAGAAGGAGAACAGGGGATAAGGTTTTTTGTTTGTTTGTAATTTGTTTTAATCTTTTTTAAATAGTATGTGATTAATTGGGGGTGTTTTAGTCTTTTTGAAGTAAATAATGGCCTGTGATGAGCACATGTCAGTTAAGTTTGTCGTTTTACACGCTTCTTAAGGGTTTGGGATTAGTTGAGCTAAAAAAAAGAGAACTAACTAGTCACTTCTTAAATAGTTTAAGGACTTGTTAAGCAATATACTCCTCAAATAAAGTCAAATTTTTTGAGATTGTTGACAAAATATATGAAAGGCTTCTTGTAAATCAAAGGAGTAAATATTTGAAGCTGAGTTATCTTTCTATGTCTTCAATAGTTTTGGAGACTATATTCGTCTTCGATGATTTTGACACTAAGAGTTATCTTTTATTTTGTTGTCCGATATGGAAAGTTAAAAGCGTGCTATACGTTGAGCTCATAAGAAAGGACAATTGGAGCAAAAACAATAAGAAAGGTGGACTCAAAGTTGAGAAAGTTGAAGGAAATGATGGGTGTGACAACATAAATAATAAAACCATTCGAGACAAGCACTTCAATGTTAATATAAAGGCATGGGGGGCTTATGATGTTGCTTCCGCACTAGGCTGTGAGGATGTTCATTTAGTCAAGCCTACATTGGAGGATCACCTCCACTTTGAGACGACGGCATTCTCCCAAACTCGGAATCAACAAACTCTACATATAGATCAAGATGCTGTCATGGATCATCGAGAACCAATAGCGATCAAGGATAGATGTATGTCTATTACAATCGGTGAGGAATTTGTGAACAAGAATAAGGTGAGAATTTTGGTGACTAATGCTTCGCTGAAAGCTTGTTTCAAATTTGTGAACAAGAATAAGGTGAGAATTTTGGTGACTAATGCTTCGCTGAAAGCTTGTTTCAAATATAAAATAGTCAAGTCGACAACGAAGTTGTTTATAGCAAAATGTGCAGTTTCAAATTGCTAGTGGGCATTACGAGCAGCAAGAATCAAGAAGTCAAGACTGTTTTTCTCTCCGAACATACTACGACATCCATATTTGCTCTTCCAATTTTGTTGATAAGAGGAACTGACAAGCGACTTCGGAGTTAGTTGTAGATTTGTTGAAGAAATAGTTTCCAGGCCGAGTTGACATGCTACCCTCGAGTTCAATAATCGTGGCATTTATAATTAGCTACTACAAAGCCTGGAAGGGCAAAATGATCGCCAAAAGTGATGTTATAGAGGTGCACTAGGTCCTCCCAAGACATACAAATTTAGAAAGTGTTTCCTTTTAATCGCATTACAAAGCGTAAAATGGCTCAACAATCCATATTTCCTTTGGTTAAAAAACACAAGCAAAAGCAAAAGGAAGCAACCCGACCAAACAATGACCTCCTAAGCAAGCTCAGAAACATTGAATAAATGTAGCTATAACTATGTGTTGACGTATGTCTGTATTTGTAACTTTTTTCAATGATCTTGGGTTAGCTTAACTATAAATATAAGGGCAGTAACATTGACACCTCATGCTTTTAATGGACACCTCTTTTTAAGAATTAAAAAAAAAAAAAAGTGTTTGGAAGGACGTTCCAACTATAAAGTTTGAACCGCACAAAGCTTTATACTATAATGTACTTTTGTTTTACAATGTAGTATGTAAAAGCTTTAGGCTGTTCGCAATGCACACTGTAACATGTAAGAGCATTACACCATTAGATAATTTTGCTTTACATTGTAGCTTTACACTATAATATAATTTTACTTTACACTACAGCATGTGAAAGCTTAAGTTTTCAAACCACTCTTTCAAACACTTTATATTTTAATTTTTTTTTACAGTTATAGCCTTGCACCAGAATAGTTTTATGTTATTTTTACACCTCAGAGACAATGTAAAATCAGATCTCTATTGTTGCTTTGAAAAGTGAAAACCTGGATGAATTTTGTATAGGAAGTGTCCTTAATGTTTATGATTGAATTTAAAGATCGGTCATCCTTGTTGTGATTAATTATAAAAAAATATCTTATCCTCTTCATTTTTCTCTTTCTTTGTTAATGTTTGACTAAAAGATGTGTTGTTAATACGATCAAGAGGGGATAAAACCTATTAATCGATGGTTATCAACTAACATATTCTCATAGTTTGGTATCATAAAAATTGATATATATTGAATAGATGTGTGAAGGGGAAAGTAATTTAAAAAAAAAAAAAAAAAAAAAACTGAAAAAGCAGAGGTGCGCGTGTTTGAGAAGTAAGGATATAGATGGATGAGAAAAGATTAATTAAGAATGATGGAGATTGATGAGGGTTTTCCAGAAAAATTTGGTGGTGGGGTGTGTGAAAAAGGAGAAGAAAAAATTGGATATATGCTTCTTTGTTATTTTTTAGATTATTCTTTTTGCTTTTAGGGTTATCAACACTATTAGTCGTTAAACTTTAGGGTCTCTGAACTTTAAAAATGATCATTTTTCTCCTTAAACTTTTAAAACTCTTCACTTTGTCACATGAATTTTTAAAATCACTATTTAATCCTTGAAATTTTAAAGCTCCTTATTTTGTCTAATATTTTCTAATTTTCCGTTCAAATAGACAAAATTAAGCCCACGTGATTCGCATATGGGTCACTTCTAATTTTATCACAGTAAGGTTTTGTTTTACATTTATATTCTCATTTAACTTTTTTTAGATGCATTCATTTAAAAGGGTTTGCATGTATATTTCTTCTCGATATTGTTCCCTAATATCTACTCATTTATAATGCATAAATCATCTTCTTTGGTATTCAAACTCAAATATCGACGAACAATATCGACTTAATAAATGAGTTACGCATTAAAAATGAGAAAAAATTTACATGTTTAAAAAAAAAAAAGTCGATTAGTGAGAGTATAAACGTGAAACAAAACTTAGGAGTAATAAAATTTCATTTTTCCCTTATAGGTGACACATCTGTAAATCACGTAGGCTTCATTCTGTCTATTTAAATGGAAAATCAAAAATTTAGGAGACAAAATGAGGATTTTTAAAACTTTAGGGGCAAAATGATGATTTTTAAAATCCAGTGCACAAAGTGACGAGTTTTGAAAGTTCAAGGAGTAAAGTGGTGATTTTTAAAGTTCATGGGGCAAAGTAAAGAAGACTCTAAAATCCAATGACCATTGGTGCTTATAACCTTTATTTTTATCAATAAATGATTGCCTTTAAAGGGTTTAAATATAATTTCTTAAATGTACTCGTAATTTTTTGAGAACTGGAATCAATTTTATTTATTGCACGACTTATAAGTTTTGATTAAAAATTTGCTTACTAGTATTTTCCGTGGGAAATGTATTCTTGGAATATTGGAGACTGGTCAAAATCTAACTTTTAAATAGAAGACCGTTTCAAATTTACACTATTACTATTGTAATATTCTAACATTAATCTTTTTAATTATGAGACTGATTTTGATTAGAAATTTACTCAGTGGTATGCTTAATTGGAAAAGAATCCTTAGAATACCGAAAACCTATCAACATTCAACTTTTAATTAGAAGACTCGTAAAAATAAACATTGCTATTGTCATTGCTATAGTATGAACAACAATAATTAAAAGAGCAGTTTTGATTATAAGTTTGCTTACCAGGTAAGTTCGGTTGAAAAGGTATTATTGGAAGACCATTTGAAATTCACTCTTATTATTCTAATAGTGTAACATTAACTTCAACAATTAAGGGATCTTTTTTTTTAATTAGAAGATAGCTCACTGACATGCTTGATTGTAACCAATGTCCCCTTAAAAAAAAACTAGGCGAAAGTTTTTTTTTTAAGTAAATTACTTTAATGGTCCCCGATCTATTTAAAAAATGACTTGATAGTCCAATTCTTTTTTTAGCTGAACCGACTCTAAACTCACAAAAAGGGTGCAAAAAGATTGAATTAAATAACGTCCCCTCATTTTTCGATCACGTGACAGTCACATGATCATCATTTACTTAAAAAGACTAAAACACCCCTAATTAAATAAATTCTCATTTAAGAAAAACTAAAAAAAAGAAACAAAAAGCAAATCAAATAAGCTCATCTAACCCTAACTCCAACGAGCTTTCATCCCCATCCTACTACCCCTTCCTTTAAGCTCCGGCAACGAGAAATAGTCATATTAAAAATAATATTTAAACAAAAAAAATCACAGATTCAATTTCACAACAAACTTAGACCCAAAAAATAAAAAATAAAAAATCAAAGTAAACACATACAAAAACTAAATAACATAATTTATCAAGCCTAAGTTTCCACATCGATTAGTCGTTCAACGCAAATCAACCATCTTTAGCTTGCCTAATCGTAGACCATCTTTGTCCCAAACCACCACCAGCCTTTCTATCAAGCTCAAAATCCCTCAAGCCCACTCTGCTGTTGCATTTCTAGACCACCGCTAGCCCCAAATTTGTTGAGCCCCCTCTACCGTTGTTGGCCCAAAATCTGTCGAATCCTTAATCTCCATCCCATCACTTGTAACACAAACCTCTTTCCCACCACCTACAAATCCAAAAAACCCTATCAGAAAACAAAATTTGGAAACCTTTATCTCTTTCACCAAATGTCTTACCAAAAATTTGCAGACCCAAGTGAGGTCCTCATTCCACTATGTGAGATAAGCAAGCCAACCTTTCACGGACTAAAGGCTTTTTTTGTTTTCTTTTTTTTTCTAGAAGAATGAGAGGCAACAGAGAACTGGCTTGGTTGATGCTCATCTCTGATTTGGAGTAATACCAAAAAGAGAAGAAGCCCTCTCCTTTGCTACCATCACTCTTGGTCATTTGGTGTAGTCACACAATGAGTTCACCATGGGTAGGCCAAGTCTAAGAAGAAGAAGAAGAAGAAGAAGAAGGATGAGGAAGAGGTGGAGAAAAAGGAAATGGTGAAGGGAGTGATCGCTAGGGGGTCATTGGAGGGAGATTAGGGGTTGTTTATGGTAATACTCAAAATCAATATGTATAATGACCGAGAAAATCCTCGACTTAAATATGTAAATTACATATTTAGGTCGAGGATTTTCCTGAAAAATATCATGTTTAATTTTTGTGACTAAAGAATTAATGGAAATAATATAAATATTCCAAAATTATATAGTAAATATTAAAGTTAAAATTTATTTTTATGTGATCAAATAGTTTGTTGATAATCTTTCACTATAATTTAAGGAGGAAGAAATTTCAAACAATAAAAAATTTGAGAATATTATGTTAGGTTAGACCCTTAAAATCATGAAAATGCAGCGAAATAGTGTTTCAAATTTTTTTAAACTTTCTGGATCATTCTCATGATGCTATAACAATAATTGAATAAAACAGAAACTTAAGGATTTGGCAATAACACTAAATGATCAAGCGTTTTAAGACCTTCAGCACTCCCTTTCTATTCTTTTCTCTCTGAATCAACTGGTATATGGGCATCAATAAAATCTTTTGGATAATCTCCTTCTAATCTTTCTTAGCAAAGGTTCTTTAAACCCTAAAGAGGAGAGATAAAAGACACTAGATAGAGGCCAAAGAAAAGTCAGCAGAAAATAGATCCTCCAAGATCTATTTATTATGACACCCGTTATTTTCCTAATAGGTATCATTATAATTAAATTAATTATTAGTGTGCCACTTAAAATTTTAATTTCATCTAAAATCTATTTTACATCATTTATTTCTACCTATTTTCAAATTTTTCTAAAATTTTCTATACTTATGTAGTATATTGACCAAAATGCCCTTGAAAATTTAATTTAATTACAAAAATGCCATTTGGCATAATTTGCTTTAAAACTCTCTGATGGAGAATTGATCTTACATGCTTCCATCCCATTTTCTTCCCTTTCTTTTCTTTTTCTTTTCCCTTTCTTTCTTTTTCTTTCCCTTTTCTTTTTCTCACGTCAACTCTCTCTTTCTCTCTTGTTTTCTCCTCTTTCTCTCTCCTTGGTTTGCTTCAAAATCAAAATCATCAACCCGGCTTGAAGGTAATAAAGAGAGAAATCCAAGGTTAATTTCTTAAATTTTTCAAAATCACGAACCAAAGATCAAGGATTTTTACAAACAAAATCATTATTTTTCTTCAAGCTTGCGGTAAGGTTTTCTAAGTTAAAACTTTAATCTAAATTTGTGTTTTAGCATGAGATTTGTGAGAGATGTGTTTTTGGTGTTTGTGAGTAATTGTACAATGTTTTTGAAGCTTGATTTACATAGATCTTTGATGAAAACGAGTCTTTTAGTTAGTTTTGAAAAGTTTTGATTTTTGGCGTAGATTTGTATATTGAGTATGAAAATTTTAAGAAAGATAATCTATATGTGTTTAAGTGTGATATTTCTTAGTTTTTATACATTTTCTATGTCTTAGAAGTTGATAAAAAGGGTCAAATTGAGTTTTAAAGTTTGAAACCTTCAAAGTAGAAAACTAGAATTTTCATAAATCCTTCTATCAGCAGGCCAGGCTTGTCAATCGACAGGCCAGACCCATCAATAGGTTCGGCAGGCTAAACATTACCAGGTTTGGCAGGCCGAATCTTGTAGACCGACAGGCCGAACTCTATCAAATTGGTAGGCCGAACCTATAGACTGGCAAGGCAGTAGAGAGGTCTAAAATGTGTAGTTGACAGTAGGCTGGAAGCAACTGACCGACAGGCCGATCGGTTAGTCCAACTCATTTGTTTTTTAATGTTTTGTGTTACGAAATATTCCAAGGATTTTATATTAATGATTATGGCACACTAGTAAGAATAGATGGTAAATTAACATGATTATAGAGTAGGATTTAAGTTAAAGTATAGTTAGTTTATCCATCATAGGATGACAAGGTACTTGGAGTTTACATGGTGAACTTGGTATCGTGAGTTGGAATTTATCAGCTATAACACCTAGAAATTAATTAAATGTCATTAGAATGTAAAATGGTAGATCAGTGTACCATAATAAGTGTTTTAAACTCAAATGTACCATTTTGTGAAAATTAAGAAACTTTGTGTTATTTTACTTTTAAATAATTTTAAATTATTTTAAGTTGTTTTAATTGTTAATTGAAATTTTAACAAAGCAATTTGATTTAAAAATAGTGTACTGTTGCACACAGTTCTGTGCAACTAACTTTCTCTCTCCCTCTATTTAAATCACTCTCTCTCTCCTTCACTCTCATTTTTCTCTCTCTTCTCTCTCTTTCCCATACACTCTCTCTCTCGGTTCTCTCATTCTCTCTCATTCTCTCTCAAAATCTTTGAAACAAAATTCAATTTCAAGCTTCGGGATTGTGGATTGAAGGCTCGGGGATGCGATTGAGCAACCACAAACTTGAATCAAAGCTTAATCCAAGGCTAGTTTTCAAAATTTTTAAACTTTTTTAATTTTTTAATTTTTCTTGCATTTTGAAATCTAAGCTTAGAAAACCTTCAATCTAGGTTAGATGAACTTAGATTAGCTAGAATACAAACTTTGTTTCACCAAAAATGGATTTGAATCAAGATTTTTCATTTTTCTCAAATTTTTCTAATTTTTGGGTTTTTCCAAAAATCTTGTTTAAAACTTGTTTTAATCCATCAAAAAGTAAGTTACTATGTTTTTCTATTGTTCATGATCATTATCCATGCTTGAGAATTGAGAAAAATAGGTTAGATTTGAAGATTTGGGCTCGGGGAAGTCGAGACCCATGCATGAAAATTTTTGGAATTTTTCAGATCGGCAAGCCGAAGTTTGAGTTCGGCAGGCCAGATTCATGCGTTCGGCAGGCCGGATTCATCCGATTAGTAGGCTGAACTTGGAAATGTTCGGTCGACCGGAATTGGATTTTCGACAGGCCAAATTGTGCAGTTCGGCCGGTCGAACCAGGGCGACTGGCAAGCAGATCGGGCATGGTGCAATTTTTGTGATTTTCACCTGTTTTCATTGTTTTGAACCCCGATTGAGATTCCAACTTTATAAAATAATTTTAAACACCTAAGTGGCACACTAGGACACCATGAGATGATTTAAATACATAGGATATATCACGATAGATACTGATAGACCTATTTTTCATTTAAGGTTGTGCGTGGATCCGCGGAACTAAGTATAGCGGACGGGGATTACGGTGTGGGACACCAGCACGAGTATTGAGGTAGGACTTCTACCCCTTCTTTGGTAGCCAGTTTCAAATGTTTTGGCCTCAAGTGAATTTTTAACAAAAATGTTATTCAATGATTGGTTGAAAAAGGATTTTCTGTAACTGTTTTCCTAAACAGTAGATTGAGGTGTTTTCATAATAAACCTCATAATAAATGTTAATGATTGTATTTGATAAATAGAAAATTTAATTTTAAAAAGACATACGGGCATGATGCCATATCAGAGATCGGGTCGTGTAGTGAACGACCTTGGGGGCAGGTCCCGAAACCCAGCTAGGCCACTTCGGTGGCGAATATCATGGTTTGCCTGAATTAATAAAAGGTACTCTTGACGAACTGTTTCCAATACACTTTTGATAAACGAAAATACTTATTTAATTTTATTTTATTTATTAAGAAATGTTCTATTAAACTATTTATCTGTTTATTTTTTAAAAAATATAGTCCTATTGAGCTTTTTGCTCACATTTTACTTGTTCTAAAATCTTACCCCATAGGTGGATATTAGCTTAGGATCGAAAAAGAGTCCGCTGACCGGACCTACGACCAATAGAGGATTTTGGTAGGTTGTATCATAGAAATTCAAGGCATGTAAATTCTTAACTCTCTTTTCTTTGGACTATGGTTGTATTGTAATGTTGTCAATACTATGTGTGTGCACAATATGTGGGCCAATGGGACCCATACTCACTTCACCCCATATCAAATTTTTTTATTTGTTTGAATATTATAATTATTCTTTCTAAATAAACAATTTTTTTTTTAAAATTATCACATTTTTATTTATAAAACTAATTCTAAAACCCAATTTCTAACTAAATTCCCACTTAATTAACCTAATTAATCCACCACATCACCTCTCGTACTCCGAGGCATGACATAATGGTATCAAAGCTCAAGGTTATGAACCTTGGGAATTGTGCACACATAGGTACGACAATGAAATATCGCTGACAGTCCAAATTTTGTTTTCAGAAGTGAGAGAATGGCACCTAGACAACGTTTGACAGCCTATGTCGAGTTTGGAAATGATGAGGGCATGATGAGGGCTATGTTTGCTGCATTTCGACAGATGGCAGTTAGGGCAAGGCCCGATGATTCCAAGACTAGTCGCCGGCATTCGTATTTTAAGGAGTTTCGACATGCATCTATAGCGACTTTTGATGAAAATGGGGACCCGTAGGTGGCAGAATGTTGGTTAGATTCAATCGTGAAGTATCTGGATGCTCTCGGTGTGCCAGCGGAGTATTGTGTGAAATTTACGGCATATAAGTTTGAAGGTGTTGTTAACACCTGGTGGAAGCAGGCAAAACGCCTAGAGAATAATGGTAACATCAGTTGGGATAGGTTTGAGGAGCTGTTCTACGATCGGTATTTTTCGCAGGGATACAGGGATCAAAAGGTGGTAGAATTTTATAGGTTGCAGCAGGGTGTATGTCAGTTCAGGAATTCAAAGCAAAGTTCAATGAATTGGCTAGGTTTGCTCCATCTACAGTGGCATTAGAGCGTGAGAAGTGCATCAAATTCCAGGATGGACTCAAGGCTTCCATTCGACGACAGGTGGTTGCCCTACGACTCAGGAACTTTGGAGAGCTTGTGTCATCAGCGATATCAGTGGAGAATGATTACGCTCAGTACTGTGAGAATCAAGCCAAGATGTCAGGAGGACCATAAAGGAGTGGCAGGAGGACGTCAGTAGTCAACCAACTCTGAAAAAAGACAAACAGGGTGGCGTGAACAGCAGCAACAGCAGTTCATCCAGCAACGGGCGTAGCAACCCCTACAGTTTCCGTTGCCATTTTTGCCAACAACCAGGACATATCAAGAGGAATTGCCCAATCAGGAGTGCTCGCTTAGGATTTTAGACTGAAGAAGGAGCTAGTCGTCAGCCCCAGCTTCAGACCTTACCTCAGCCACAGCAGTACCCTCAGCTTCCATTCCATCAGTTCTCTCCTCAGTAAATGTCATATCCAGTGCAAGGACATCAACAACAGCATCTTCAGCGTAACGTCCCTCAATACTGAGCGTCGAGTATAGCCAGTGTGCAATCGCCATCATCGTAGCAGTATCGACCAGCTAACCCAGGATCCAACAGTGTTAGTATAGGAAAAGGGAAAGCTCCAATACAGGTTTACATGATGACATCAGGGAGTTCAGATGCCCAGACCAGTAACGTAGTTGTCGATTGTACGATTATGGTTTCTCAGTCTTTAGCACACGTGTTATTTGATACTGGTGCCACTCATTCTCTCATTTCGAGCTCATTTGTATATGCCTTGAGATTAGAGATAGAAGAGTTTGATGAACCCTTAGTTATAGCTTCACCCTTGGGCGGGTGTGTGTGAATAGCGTTTGTAAAGCTTGTAAAATAAGGATTGGGGATGAGATTTTGAAAAGTGATTTGATTGTAATCCCCATGAGATCATATGATGTAATCCTAGGGATGGATTGGTTATCTAGATATAGTGCAGTGGTAGACTGCCAACTTAGGAAAGTAACCTTAGTGTCTGATAGGGGGACGGTGATCACCTACCAGGGTGGTGGTGATCGGTTAATGAGTGAGCGTCGTGTTAGGGCATGTCTCGGAGGGCGAAAGAATGCAGTTTGTTACGCTATCTTCATGGATTTGGAAGGAGAGCCCAGTGTTTCAAGAGGACATGCAGTGATTCCAGTGGTAGATGAATTTGAGGATGTCTTCTTCGACGAGCTACCAGGATTACCACCGCATCGGGAGATCGAGTTTGGTATTAAATTGTTTTTGGAAATAGCACCGATTTCTATAGCACCTTATCGGATGGCACCGGTAGAAATGAAAGAACTTAGGAAGCAGCTTCAGGAACTTACTGATAAGAGATACATTCAGAATAACACATCACCATAGGGAGCACCGATTTTGTTTGCAAAGAAACATGATGGAACTCTCAGGTTATGTATAGATTATCAGCAATTGAATCGAGTTATAGTCAAGAATAAGTATCCTCTGCCCAGGATCGACGAGTTATTTGATCAGTTGGAAGGCTCGTGGTACTTCTCAAAGATAGACTTGAGGTCGGGATATCATCAGCTCAGGATTAAGGAAGAGGACATTCTTAAGACAGCTTTTAGAACTCGGTATGGACATTTCAAATTTCTAGTAATGTCTTTTGGATTGACGAATGCCCAGGCAGCCTTCATGGATTTGATGAATAGGATATTCAGGCCTTACTTGGATCAGTTTGTGATCGTGTTCATCGATGACATCTTGGTTTATTCTAAGACTTGGGAAGAGCATGAGCAGCATCTTAGGATCGTGCTTCAGACTCTACGAGAACATCAGTTGTATGCCAAGAAGGAAAAGTATGAATTTTGGTTAACAGAGGTCAAATTTCTACATCATGTTATCTCCGAGCATGGTATTTCGGTGGACTTGTCAAAGATAGAAGCCATAGTGGATTGGGAACGATCGAGGAATGTGGCAGAGATCCGTAGTTTCTTGGGGCTTGTAGGATACTACAGGAAATTTGTGAAGGACTTCTTGAAAGTACCAGCACCATTGACAAGATTGATTAGAAAGAATGTCAGGTTCAAGTGGAATGAAGAATGTGAGCTTGCTTTTCAAGAATTGAAGAATCGGTTGACTTCAGCTCTGGTGTTGATCATTCCCAGCAGTAACAAGCCATACAAGGTTTATACGGATGCTTTAGGACATGGACTTGGGTGTGTGTTGATGCAGCATGGACGTGTGGTAGCGTATAGATCGAGGCAATTACGACCCCACGAACGAAATTACCCTACTCATGATCTAGAGCTCGCGGCAGTGATTCATGCGTTGAAGATCTAGAGATGTTATTTGTATGGAGAGACATTTCAGGTTTTCTCTGACCACAAGAGTTTAAAGTATTTGTTTACTCAGAGGGATTTGAATTTGAGGCAGTGGAGATGGATATAATACATGGAGGATTATGATTTTGCGTTGCAGTAACATCCTGGGAAAGCTAACGTCGTTGCAGATGCGCTCAGTCGAAAATCTTCAGGGATACTTGCATGTTTGGCTCTTAAAGATTGGAAAAGGGATGCGACAGTAAGTGAGTTCAAGCTATAGTATCATGAGACTACGATCGCATTTTGGTGTACCACATGGAGATGAACCTAGCTCTTGTTCAGATGGTTAAGCAGAACCAATGGCAGGACCAGCATCTTCAGGGAATCTGGACGCGAATTCATAATGGAGAGTAGTTTGAAGAATGGAGAATACATGCAGATGGATCGTTGTACTTCAAAGAGCTTCTAGCAGTTCCAGCTATTACAGAAGTAACGAAGGCCGTAATGGATGAAGCTCACAAGTCTCAGTTCGCCATTCATCCAGGGAGTACGAAGATGTATCGTGACTTGAAGAGGCACTATTGGTAGAGTGGTATGAAGAAAGATATTCGAGAATACGTGGCCAAGTGTACGATTTATCTTCAGGTGAAAGCCGAGCATCAGAAGCTAGCAGGTCAGCTTCAACCGCTTCCTATTCAAGGGTGGAAATGGGAACACGTAACGATGGATTTTCTTACCGGATTGCCAAAGACGGAGCAACGGCATGATGCGATTTGGGCCGTGGTCGACAGGTTAACGAAGTCAGCTCATTTCATTCCGTTTAGATTGACATGTTCGAGAAGGATTCTTAAGGAATTGTATATGCAGAACATAGTAAGATTGCATGGAGTTCCTTTGTCCATCACCTCAGATAGGGATACCAGGTTTAATGCCAAGTATTGGAGGAGCTTCCAGGAGGCTATGGGCACAGATTTGAACTTCAGCATGGCATTTCATCCTCAAACCCATGGGCAATCTGAGTGAGTTATTCAGATTCTCAAAGACATGTTACGTGCTTGTGCGTTAGACTTCGGCAGGAACTGGAAGAAGTATTTGCATCTGGTGGAGTTTGCATACAACAACAGCTATCAATCGAGTATTGGTATGGCACCGTTTGAAGCATTATATGGACGACCGTGTCGATCGCCGGTGTGTTGGGCTGAACCAGAAGATAGAGTTATTCTTGGGCTGGATGAAATTCGTGATAGCAACGGGAAGATTGTCGTGATTTGGGATCGACTGAAAGCAGCTCAGAGTCGACAGAAGAGTTACGCGGATAGAAGACGTCGACCTTTGGAATTCGAGGTTGGAGACTTTGTACTGCTAAAGGTATCACCTCTCAAAGGCATTTCGCAATTCGGAGTGAAAGGAAAGCTCACGCCAAGGTATATTGGACCGTTCGAGATTATTCAATGTGTTGGTGTGGTTGCTTATCGACTCAACCTTTGTCACACCCCGGGGTACGGGAGGTGACGTGGTAGATTAATTAAGTTAATTAAATAAGCATTTAGTTAAAAACAAGGTTTTAGAATTTAATCTACAAATAAAACACCTCAATCTACTGTTTAAGAAAAACAGTTAGCAAGAAATCCTTTTTCAACCAATCATTGAAAACATTTTATTAAAAAATCACTTTGAGGCCAAAACATTTAAAATTGGCTACCAAAGAAGGGGTAAAAGTCCTACCTCAATACTCGTGCTGGTGTCCTACACTGTAATCCCGATCCGCTATACGTTAGCTCCGCAGATCCACACACAACCTTAAATGAAAACTAGGTCTATTAGTATCTAACCCGAGATATCCTAGGTTATTAAATCATCTCATGGTATCCTAGTGTGCAACTTAGGTTTATAAATCATTTTATAAAATTGAAATTTCAATCGGGGTTCAAAACAATGAAAACGGGTGAAAATCACAAAAATTGCACCATGCCCGGTCGGCCTGGTTCGGCCGGCCGAACTGTGCAGTTCGGCCTGCCGAAAATCCAAGTCCGGTCGGTCGAACATTTCTAGGTTCGGCCTACCGGTCGGATGAATTCGGCCTGCTGAACATATGAATCCGGCCTGCCGAACTCAAACATTGGCCTGCCGATCTAAAAAATTTCAAAAATTTTCACGCACGGGTCTCGGCCTCCCCGAGCCTAAATCTTCAAATCTAACCTGTTTTCTCAATTCTCAGGCATGGATAATCATCATAAACAATAGAAAAACATAGTAGATTACTTTTTAATGCATTAAAACAAGTTTTAAACAAAATTTTCAAATAAATCCAAAAATAGAGAAAAATGAAAAATCTTGATTTAAATCCGTTTTTGATGAAACAAAGTTTGTATTCTAGCTAATCTAAGTTCATCTAACCTAGATTGAAGGTTCTCTAAGCTTAGAAATGCTTAGATTTCAAAATGCAAGAAAATTTGAAAAATTGAAAAAGTTTTGAAATTTTGAAAACTAACCTTGGATTAAGCTTTGATTCGAGTTTGTGGTTGCTCAATTGCATTCCTGAGCCTTCAATTCACAATCTCGAAGCTTGAAATCAAATTTTGGTTCAAAATTTTGGAGAGAGAATGAGAGAGGGAGCGGCAATCCGAGAGAGGGAGAGGAGAAAGAGATGAGCGAGTGAGAGTGAGGAAGAGTGAGAGAAAGTGAGATTTATAAAGAGAAGGGAAGCAGTTTTCAATACCACGTCCCGCACGTGGTTTTCCAAAGTGGGACGTGTTGGTCATTTGACAAATTGCTTTGTTTCAAAATTTAAAATAACAATTAAAAATAATTAAGAGTAATTAAAAATCATTAAAATAATCAAAAATATTATAAATTTAGAAATTTCACATAATGATCAAATTAAGCTTAAAATATTCATTATGGCATACTAATTCACCATTCTACACATTAATATCATTTAATTAATTTCGAGGTGTTACAACTCTCCACCCCTAAAAGAAATTTCGTCCTCGAAATTTACAAATCGATTCAAAAACAAAACAAATGTGAATACAACTCCCGCATACTCGACTCTAATTCCTGAGTGGCTTCATCAACCCCGTGATGCTGCCACACGACCTTAACTAACGAGATCTCACGATGACCCAAACTAATCACTTTACGATCGATGATTTGGATCGACACTTCTTCATACATTGTGTCTTCTTGAACCTGCACGTCCTGGAACGAAACAATCTTATCCTGCTCAGGTGGGCATTTCCAAAGCATCGACACATGAAATACGTCGTGAACATGTGAAAGTTTCGAAGGAAGGTTAAGTCGATAAGCAACCACACCAACACGTTGAATGATCTCAAACGGTCCAATATATCTTGGCGCGAGTTTTCCTTTTACCCCGAATCGTGAAATGCCTTTGCGAGAAGATACCTTCAAGAGTACAAAGTCTCCAACCTTGAATTCCAAAGGTCGACGTCTTCTATCTGCATAGCTCTTCAGCCGACTCTGAGCTGCTTTTAGTCGATTTCAAATCATGTCGATCTTCTCATTACTGTCGCGAATCTCATCTAGCCTGAGAATAACTCTATCTTCTGATTCGGCCCAACACACTGGCGATCGACATGGTCGTCCATATAATGCTTCGAATGGTGCCATACCAATACTTGATTGATAGTTGTTGCTGTATGCGAACTCCACCAGATGCAAATACTTCTTCCATTTTCGTCGAAATCCAATGCACAAGCTCGTAGCATGTCTTTAAGAATCTGAATAACCCACTCGGACTATCGATCAGTTTGAGGATGAAATGCTGTGCTGAAGTTCAAATCTGTGCCCATGGCCTCCTAGAAGCTCCTCTAGTATTTAGCATTAAACCAGGGTATCCCTATCTGAGGTGATGGACAAAGGAACTCCATGCAATCGCACTATGTTCTGCAGATACAATTCCCCAAGAATCCTCCTCGAACATATTGACTTGAACGGAATGAAATGAGCTGACTTTGTCAATCTGTCGACCACGACCCAAATCGCATCATGCCGCTGCTCTGTCCTCGGCAATCCGGTAAGAAAATCCATCGTCACGTGTTCCCATTTCCACCCTGGAATAGGAAGTGGCTAAAGCTGACCTACAGGCTTCTGATGCTTGGCTTTCACCTGAAGACAAGTCGTACATTTGGCCTTGTATTCTCGAACGTCCTTCTTCATACCTCTCCAGCAATAGTGCCTCTTCAAGTCATGATACATCTTCGTACTCCCTGGATGAATGGCAAACTGAGACTTATGAGCTTTGTCCATTACAGCCTTCGTCACTTCCGCAATAGCTGGAATCGCTAGACGCTCCCTGAAGTACAATGATCCATCCGCATGTATCCTCCATTCTTCAAACTGCTCTCCGTTCTAAATATGCATCCAAATTCCTTGAAGATGCTGGTCCTGCCATTGATTCTGCTTCACCTTTTGAACAAGAGCTGGGGTCGTCTTCATGTGATACACCTAAATACGATCGTAGTCTTCATGGTTCTATAGCCCGAACTCACTTACTGTCGCATCCCTTTTTCAATCTTTAAGAGCCAAACATGCAAGTATCCTTGAAGATTTTTGACTGAGCGCATCCGCAACGACGTTAGCTTTCCCGGGATGATACTGCAACGTAAAATTATAATCCTCCATGTATGATATCCATCTTTACTGCCTCAAGTTCAAATCCCTCTGAGTAAACAAATACTTCAAGCTCTTGTGGTTGGAGAAAACCTGAAATGTCGCTCCATACAAATAACATCTCCATATCTTTAACGCATGAATCACTGCTGCGAGCTCCAAATCATGAGTAGGGTAATTCCATTCATGAGGTCATAACTGTCTCGATCCATATGCTACCACGCGTCCACGTTGCATCAACACACACCCAAGTCCACGTCCTAAAGCATCCGTATAAATCTCGTATGGCTCATAGCTACTGGGAATGATCAACACTGGTGCTGAGGTCAACCAATTCTTCAATTCTTGAAAGGCGAGCTCACATTCTTCGTTCCACTCAAACTTGACATTTTTCCTAATCAACCTCGTCAACGGTGCTGCTACCTTCAAAAAATCTTCCACAAATTTCCTGTAATATCCTGCAAGTCCCAAGAATGCAAATCTTTGCTACATTCCTCGGTTGTTCCCAATCCACTATGGCTTCTATCTTTGACGGATCTACTGAGATACCATGCTCGGAGATGACATGACCTAGAAATTTGACCTCTGTTAACCAGAATTCACACTTTTCCTTCTTGGCATATAACTGATGTTCTCATAGAGTCTGAAGCACGATCCTAAGATGCTGCTCATGCTCCTCCCAAGTCTTAGAATAAACCAGAATGTCGTCGATGAACACAATCACGAACTGATCTAAGTAGGCCCTGAATATTCTGTTGATCAAATCCATGAAGGCTGTCGGAGCGTTCGTCAATCCAAACGACATCACCAGAAATTCAAAATGTCCATACCAAGTCCTAAAAGCTGTCTTAGGAATGTCATCTTCCTTAATCCTGAGTTGATAATATCCTGACCTCAAGTCTATCTTTGAGAAGTACCGCGAGCCTCCCAACTGATCAAATAACACGTCGATCCTGGGCAAAGGATACTTGTTCTTGACTGTAACCCGATTCAATTGTCGATAATCTATGCACAACCTGAGAGTTCCATTATGTTTCTTTGCAAACAAAACCGGTGCTCCCCACGGTGATGTGCTATTCCGAATGTATCCCTTATCAGAAAGTTCCTAAAGCTACTTCCTGAGTTCCTTCATTTTTGCCGCCGCCATCCGGTAAGGTGCTATAGAAATCAGTGCTGTTCTTGGAAATAATTCAATATCAAACTCCATCTCCCGATGCGGTGGTAATCCTGCTAGCTCGTCGGGGAAGATATCCTTAAATTCATTTACCACTAGAATCACTGTATGTCCTCTCGAAGCATTGGGCTTTCCTTCCAAATCCATCAAGAAAGCGTAACAAACTGAGTTCTTTCGCCCTCCGAGACATGCCCTAACACGACGCTCGCTCATTGACCGATCACCACCACCTTGGTAGGTGATTACCGTCCCCCTATCAGACACTAGGATTACTTTCCTAAATTGGCAGTCTACCACTACAGTGTATCTGGACAACCAGTCCATCCCTAGGATTACGTCATATGTTCTCATAGGGATTACAATCAAATCACTTTTCAAAATTCCATCCCCAATCTTTATTTTACAAGCATTACAAATACTATTCACACACACCCGCCCCAAGGGTGAAGCTATAACTAAGGGTTTGTCGAACTCTTCTATCTCTAATCCCAAGGCATCTACAAAAGAGCTCGAAATGAGAGAATGAATGGCACCAGTATCAAATAACACGTGTGCTAAAGACTGAGAAACCATAATCGTACCATCGACAACTGCGTTACTAGTCTGGACATCTAAACTCCCTGAAGTCATCATGTGAACCTATACTAGAGCTTTCATTTTTCCTCTACTAACACTGCTAGATCCTGGGTTAACTGGTCGATACTGCTACGATGATGGCGACTGTACACTGGCTGTACTCGACGCTCGGTACTGAGGGACGTTAAGCTGAAAGATCTGCGGTTGGTGCCCTTGCGCTGAATATGATAGCTGCTGAGGAGAGAACTGATGGAATGGAAGCTGAGGGTATTGTTGAGGCTGAGGTAGAGTTTGAAGCTGAGGCTGACGACTGGATCCTTCTCCGGTCTAGAATCCTAAGCGAGCACTCCTGATCGTGCAATTCCTCTTGATATGTCCTGGCTGCTGACAAAAATGACAATGGAAGCTGTAGGGGTTACTGCGCCTGCTGCTGGATGAACTGTTGCTGCCGCTGTTCACGCCACCCTGCTTATTCTTTCCCGGAGTTGGTCGACTGTTGACGCTCCTCCTGCCGCTCCTCTATGGTCCTCCTGACGTCTTGGCTCGATTCTCACAATACTGTGCGTAATCATTCTCCATTGATATCGCTGATGACACAAGCTCTCCAAAGTTCCTGAGTCGCAGGGCAACTATCTGTCATCGAATAGGGGCTTTGAGTCCGTCCTGGAATTTGATGCACTTCTCACGCTCCGATGCCATTGTAGATGGAGCAAACCTAGCAAATTCATTGAACTTTGCTTCGTATTTCCATACTGACATATCGCTCTGCTGCAACCTATAAAATTCTGCCGCCTTTTGATCCCTATATCCCTACGAAAAATATCGATCATAGAATAGCTCCTCGAACCTATCCTAGTCACCATTGTTCTCCAGGCGTTTTGCTTGCTTCCACCAAGTGTTAGCACCACCTTCAAACCTATATGCTGCGTACTCCACGAGATACTCCGCTGGCACACCAAGCGTATCCATATGCTTCACGATCGAATCTAGCCAATATTCTGCCACCTACGTGTCCCCATTTCCATCAAAAGTCGATACAGACGCACGTCGAAATTCCTTAAAGTACGAATGCCGGCAACTAGCCTCGGAATCGTCAGGTCTTGCCCTAGCTGCCTTCTACCGAAATGCAACAAACATAGCCCTCATCATTTCCAAACTCGGCATCGGCTGTCGAACGTCGTCTAGGTGCCATTCTCTCACTTCTGAAAACAAAATTGGACTGTCAGTGGTATTTCATTGTCGTACCTATGTGTGTACAATTCCCAAGGTTCATAACCTTGAGCATTGATACCATTCTGTCATGCCCCGGAGTACGGGAGGTGACGTGGTAGATTAATTAAGTTAATTAAGTGGGATTTTAGTTAAAATTTGGGTTTTAAAATTTAATTTATAAATAAAAATGTGATAATTTTAAAATCGTTTATTTAAAACAAGCAGTTATAATATTTGAAACAAATGAGAATGATAAAATAAACAATAAAGAAACAGTAAAAACAATCAAATATGAGGTGAGATGAAAATGGATCCCACTTGCCCACATCTTGTACACACACACAGTACTAACAATATTACAATACAACCACAGTCCAGAATGAAAGAAAAGTTAGGATCTTACATGCCTTGAATTGCTATAATACAACCTACCCAAAATCTTCTATTGGTTGCAAGTCCGATCAGCGGACTCTTCTCCGATCCTAAGCTGATATCCACCAATGGGGTAAGATTTAAAAAAAAACAAGTAAAACGTGAGCGAAAGGCTCAGTAGGACTATAATTTTGAAAATATTCAACTTTAAAAAAAATTTTATAAATCAAATAAATATATAGAAAACGAACTAGAACACATAAATAAATAAATAGAAGAAAATTTAATAAAAACTTTATCTTACTAAAACAATTTAAATAGGTCGACCAGAAAGAATACCATTTTCTTTTCCTGGGCAAACCATATGTAATTCACCACCGTAGTGGCCCAGCTGGATTTCAGGACCTACCCCTAAGGTCACATACTACACGACCCGATCTCTAATATGGCATCATGCCCCAAAATATACATATATATACATACATATCTTTTCATGATTTTTAAAATCTCCTTTTTACCAAATATGATCATTTACATTCATTATGAGGTTTATTATAAAAATTATCTCAATTCTACCATTTATGAAATCAGTAAATAAAGATCCTTTTTCAACCAATCATTGAAAACATTTTTGTTAAAAATTCCTTTTAAGCCAAAACATTTAAAACTAGCTACCAAGAAAGGAGTAGAAGTCCTACCTCAATACTTTTGCCGGTGTCCCACACTGTAATCCCGGTCCACTATCCGTTAGCTCCGCGGATCCACGCACAACCTTAAATGAAAACTAGGTCTATTAGTATCTAACCCGAGATATCATAGGTTATTAAATCATCTCATGGTGTCCTAGTGTGCCATTTAGGTTTATAAAATCATTTTATAAAGTTGGAATTTCAATCGGGGTTCAAAACAGTGAAAACGGGTAAAAATCACAAAAATTGCACAATGCCTGGTCGGCCTGCCGGTCGCCCTGGTTCAGCCGGCCAAGCTGCACAGTTCGGCCTACCGGAAATCCAAGTCTGGTCGGCTAAACATTTTTGGGTTCGGCCTCCCGGTCGGATGAATGCAGCCTACCGAATGCATGAATCCGGCCTGCCGAACTCAAACTTCGGCCTGTCGATCTGGAAAATTCCAAAAATTTCCACGCACAGGTCTCGGCTTCCCCAAGCCCAAATCTTCAATTTCAACCGGTTTTCTCAATTTTCAGGCATTGGTAATCATCATAAACAATAGAAAAACATAGTAACTTACTTTTTGATGGATTAAAACAAGTTTTAAACAAGATTTTTGGAAAAAACCCAAAAATTAGAAAAATTGGAGAAAAATGAAAAATCTTGATCCAAATCCATTTTTGATGAAACAAAGTTTATATTCAGGTTAATCTAAGTTCATCTAACCTAGATTGAAAGATTTCTAAGCTTAGAAACGCTTAGTTTTCAAAATGCAAGAAAATTTGAAAAATTGAAAAAGTTTTGAAAATTCGATACTAACCTTGAATCGAAGCTTGAATCGAGTTTGTGGTTGCTCAATCGCGTTCCCGAGCCTTCAATCCACAATCCCGAAGCTTGAAATCAAATTTTGGTTCAAAATTTTTGAGAGAGAATGAGAGAGAGAGAGACAATCCGAGAAAGGGAGAGGAGAGAGATGAGCGAGTGAGAGTGAGGAAGAGTGAGAGAGTGTGAGAATTATAAAGAGAAGGGAAGCAGTTTTCACGCGCGTGGTTTTCCAAAGTGAGACGTGTTGGTCATTTGAGAAAATATTTTATTTCAAAATTTAAAATAACAATTAAAAATAATTGAGAGTAATTAAAAATTATTAAAATAATCAAAAATATCATAAATTTATAAATTTCACATAATGATCAAATTAAGCTTAAAATATTCATTATAGCACACTAATTCACCATTCTACATATTAATATCATTTAATTAATTTCAGGGTGTTACAATTATCCATAATCGGCTTAAAGATAAATTCTATCTTTTCTTCCTGATTATTTTTCTCTCACGTTCCATTATCTCACCATTGGAAAACTTACCATCCAAAGACAGTATACCATTTGGTTACACCTATGTATCCAAATGGTTAAGTGCTCTAGTTTTTCAATTACAGAATAACGCATATAAGAGGATATCATAGACTTGTAAAGAGGAGCTATGGATTCCGCATCTATGAGTAACAAGTCTACGCTATCAAGAGTCATGTCTCCAATGTATCGATATACATACCGTCATAAATTGTGGATTTCATGGTACATCAAAAGACATAAGTCAAGACAACAGGCCCACTATCCATCTCCAGATTAAAATACAACATATATGATTGTCTAAAGTGAATTGATTTGCCGAGATTGAATTATTAATCTAAATCAATTACATTTAATGTCCCGATCCAATGCATCGTCACCTATGATAATGCACCAATGTTTTTATTCACAAAGTCCTCCTTCGATGGCCAAGACAAACCATCTCCCATTAGAGATATAAACAATATAACAATCTTTGTATGAATAAAGCGCCCAACTTTATTCCCTCGATTGCGGATCTTATGATTTAGACTATCATCTTTAGAATTATGTCTTTCGTATAATCTGTCCTTCATATGCCTGATTCTAAAGGTTTAGGCTGACAGTCTCAGACTGTTGTTTACTTATCATACATCCAACAAATATGAACGTAAAGAGGACAACAATTTGGTATATGAACAATAAATAAATTCTTTATCGATAAAAATGTCTCCAAAAATATATTACATTTTTACTTCTTAGGGCAGACATGTCAAACAATCTCCCACTTGCACTAAGTGAGTAAACATGACAAATCCCGCATCCCCATAGCTTCTACATGCCTCTTGAAAACTCTTGCAGTTAGTGTTTTCGTGAATGGATTAGCTAAATTGTCCTCGATGCGATCTTGCATATAGCAACATGCCTTGCCTCTATGAAATCCTTTATCACATGATACTTCCAATCAATTTGCTTACTCTTCTTGTGGAATCTTAGTTCCTTAGCATTAGCTATCGTCACACTGTTATCATAATACAGTGATGTCGCCTTATCCGTACCAGGAACTACCTTAAGATCCTTGAAGAACTTGCGAAGCCACTCTTCTTTTGAAACATCACTAGCTGCCACATACTCAGCCTCTATCGTTGAATCCAAAGTGTAATCTTGCTTGACACTTCTCTAAACAATGGCACCACTGCCTAGAGTAAACACAAAACTAATAGTCTATCTTCTCGAATCCAGACAGGATTGGAATCCGAGTCCGTGTATCTTAGAAGTGTTAAATTCTCACCCAAATACACAAGCATACCCTCGAGTCCTTCTCAAGTACTTAAAAATATGCTTGACCGCAACCCAATAGTTTGGTCCTAGATCTGACTGAAATCGACTTACTATCTTGACGGCATAACTAATATCCGATCATGTGCAAAGCATGGCAAACATGAAACTACCCACTGTTGAAGCATAAGGTACCTTCTTCATCTATTCTCTTTCCTCATCAAACTTTGGAGAGTCTTTCTTAGAAAGAGTAATTTTAGACCTAGATAGTTGCCCACCTTTCTTGGAATCTTACATTGTGTACCTTTTTAGAATTTTATTTATATAACCGGCTTGGTATAAAGCTATCATTCTGTTCTTCTAATCCTGAAAAATCTCGATACCAAAAACAAAATTAGCCTCACCTAAGTCCTTCATGTCAAACTGCTTAGTCAACCATAATTTGACCAATGACAATGCCCCAACGTCATTGCTAATTAGCAGAATGTCATCTACATAGAACAGTAGAAAAACCACATTCTCATCCTTAATGTGTTTGTAAACACATGGTTCGTCCACATTTTGTGTAAACCCAAAAGTCTTGATCACTTGATCAAATCTTAGGTTCAAAGAATGGGAAGCCTGCTTATGTTCATATATTGACTTTAACAGTTTACAAACCTTACCCTCTTGACCCTTAGCCTTGAACCCGTCTGGTTGTTCCATATAAATGGACTCATCAAGATAGCCATTCAGAAAGGCCGTCTTGACATCCATTTGCCAAATCTCGTAGTCTAGAGCAGCAGCTATAGATAAGAGAATGCGGATGGACTTAGCCATGACTATAGGTGAAAATGTTTCCTCATAATCGATTCCTTTCTTTTGTGTGTATCCGTTAGCTACCAGTCTAGCCTTATAGGTTTCGAATTTTCTAACCACTCCTCTATTTCTCTTATAGATCCACTTACACCCTATGGGTTTTACCGCTTTGGGAAGATCTACAAGCTCCTAGACCCGATTAGTCTCCATAGACTTCATCTCTGTGTTCATGGGCTCTGTCCAGAGTTTCAAATCAACATCCTCTATAGCATCTTTGAAAGTGTAAAGATCCCTGTCATGTTCAACTAGTTCAGCCAAGAACACCTCACCATTGAACATATACCTCTCGGGTTAACACCCGATCCTCCCATTACGCCGAAGCCCCTTAGGTTGCTGTTCGAGTTTAGTTGGTTTTTCTACACTTATTAGAACGGTTTCATTTGGAACCCCCAAAGTGATCGAATCACTCACCAACTCCTCGAGCATTACTTTGCTTCGAGGCTTAAAGTCGTCTATGTAACTTTCCTCGAGAAATATTGCATTAGTTGAAACCACGACCTTATTTTCCTTTGCGTTATAGAAATAACCCCCTTTAGTCCCTTTTGGATATCTTACAAACACACAAACTTCTGAACGTGCTTCCAACTTATTCGCTTCCTTAAACAAGACATGAGCCAGATATCCCCATATGCAAATATGGTTTAAAGATGCCTTTTTCCCCCATCCACAACTCGTGAGGAGTTTTAGGAACTGATTTTGAAGGCACATTGTTTAAAAGATAACATGCGGTTTGTAGTGCATATCCCTAAAAGGATAAAGGCAATGATGAATAACTCAACATGGACCTGACCATGT
>CAMOHE010044077.1:0-44710 GCA_946598075.1 Artocarpus hirsutus
AAATTTATCAAATCGGTATAATCAATTATGTGAATAATTATTTTTATAACATCATGAGATAAAAAATTTTATAAAAAAAAAAAAAAAAAAAAGTGCTGTTCGCATCTTTGTGATTTTTGTTAAGATTAGTGTCCTATAAAATAATATCATACATTTGATGTATATATAACATTTTTATATCAGTAAAGATAGTCATTTATTTATTTTTTTGATGGAATATTCATTTATTTTATATATCAATAATATGTCCTATTTACTTTCATCTAGAGATCATTTGCCTAAATAGTTATGAACAATTCTATTAAAAATTATTATGTGTAGAAACATGAGATGTGTCATGAAGATTTAAAAACATTAAAAATCCATTTCTCTGCATAATGAAAACCGTTTTCTTAAAACCAAGATTACCAAGCCGATAGCTTAAACCTTCAATTTTTAAAGGGAGAAAACGTTATGCTCTTAAAGTTTTGATGATTTGGTACTTTCCTCTTTAAACTTTTTATCTACTAGTCATCCTTGAAAGAAAAGCGATCCACTCTATTGCATTATTGGAGAGATTTAACTAAATAGTAGTTTTACAGTAAAAAATTGTGATAAATAATATGTTTTTAAAATATTTTTATTAAATAGGAGTAGATAGAAAATAAATTGGGAGACTTATTTTTTTATTTTTAGATATTTTATTCAGTAAATTTTCTATTTACCTAATAAATTTGGTATTTACTATAAATATTTTCAAAACCTTTATTTACTTTTAATTTTTTTTCTGCTTGAAATGAAAAATATATTCTATAATATTAAAGGCTATACAGTTCTAAACAAAATCTTTTGTCTAATTTTAGGTGTCTCAAATAGTGTTGAACCAATCCTATTAAGATACAACATTTGACACAAAGCATGTAAAAGTAAATTAGACAATATTTTAAGTTTTTTAAATGATATACTATTAAGAGATTGGTTAGACACGATTTAATTTAATGCACCAAAATTAGACAAATAATTCGAATCTCCAACGACTCACCCTGCTTCTAAACTCTCTCTTAGTCCATAAACTCCCTCCAGCTTCTGACTTTGATACTGGAAAATATATGTATGCATTTTTCCAAAAACTTCGGCTAGATGGTCTCTCATTGAAATCTGTAAGGGAAAAGCCCAGATGCCATCAAAGACTTTTAAACAATTTCGAACAAGAATAACTCCAAATAAATAGATAAATAAATCAAATAAAAACAACGATTTTTTTTGGGTACTTTTTGACTACATTGGCCTGATTTAGGGGTGGCAAAACGGGTTGGCGGATCGGGTTCGTGTCGGGTTGGAGTTAATTTTTACAAAAATAGGTCGACACTAACCCGACCCGTGACACGAACGGGTTGAGATTTCTCAACCCAAACCCAACCCGTTTTGATACGGGTTGACACTAATCCGACCCGTGTCAACCCGTTTTCTTATATACAGTGTCAAAAAATACGACCCGCGACCCGTAACCCGATTTTGACCCGTAACCCGGCTGTGACCCGCCTATATTAATATATATAATATTTTTAAAAAATAAAATTAGAAGAGTTTTATACCACTTTAATAAGAAGATGAGTGATAAGATAAACATGGTTTGATCTTTTAAGGGCTTATATTATATATATGAAATAATATTAATTTTTTAAAATTTAATTAATTAAATACGGGTTAGAAACGGGTCATTTTCATATCAGACGGGTTGACCCGAACCCGACCTGTTTTTTGACGGATCAGTTTCGGGTCGACACTAAAATGACCCGTAGTCAAATTTTCCGACACTAACCCGCGAAAAATCGTGTCGGATTCGTGTCGTGTCGTCGTGTCGCAACCCGTATTGTCGGCCCTAGCCTGATCCAATCCTCGCACAGAATGCAGCTGTCAACTTTATGACTGCAAGCTCATCTTCGAAAGGACGCCACAAAAAAGCTCCACAACTTTTCTTTCTTTTGAGGTCTTGGAGGCTTACAGTTAGAGTGTAGCTTACAGGTAGACTGGATAATAGAACCCGTTAATTGTAAGTATTTACATGTTTTTTTCAAATTTCCTTTAACCGTAATTGTCCTATTTTCTAAAAATGCACTACGATCTTAAAAAAATCGATATGTTTACAGAAGCTTTTCGATACTTGCCCAAATATGCTCAAAATTTCGCAAAATCTTTTGGAAAAAAGTGGAAAATTGGCTAAAAGATGAGTAAAAAAGCAAGCAAAAGTTCTTAATTCATTTGCTTTTATGGTTAAATTAGTATGTTTTTTATACAAGAAGTGAAAATGTGACGTTTTTAAATAAAATATAAGTTTTAACAAAATTTTTTAATTCACTAACATTTTTACTGCTAAATCCGTGCGTTTTTCATCAAAAGTGAAACAGTGGTGTGCTTAAAAATAAACCATAATTTTAACAAGTTTTTTCAATTCATTATTGTTTCTTTGGCTAAATTAGTGTGTTTTTCACACTGCAGGTGAAGCGGTGACATGCTTAAATAAGAGATAAGTTTAAATAAGTTTTTTTAATTCACTATTGTTTTTTTCACTAAATTTGTATATTTTAAATACAAGAAGTAAAATGGTATTGTACATAAAGAATAAGCCATAATCTTAACAAGTTTTTTCAATTTACTATTATTTTTATGGCTAAATTAATATATTTTTTTACAGAAGCAGTGCAACAGGGGCGTACTTAAATAAGAGCTAAGTTTTAACAATTCTTTTAATTTAATACGGTTTATATGACTAAATTAATTTGTTTTTCACACAAGAAGTGAAATAACAGAGTTCTTAAATAAAAAATAAGTTCTAACAAATTTTTTTATTATTGTTTCTTTAGCTAAATTAATGCATTTTTTATATTAGAAGTAATGAGGTAACGTACTTAAATAAAAAATAAATTTTAATAAGTTTTTTCTTCACTTTGTGTGTTTTCACATAAGAAGTAAATCGTACACATTGGTTGAGGAGGATTGACATGACTGAATCTGCTTTTTTTTTTTCTCTTTTTTTTTCTCTCAAATATGTTGTCTGTGTCGTTTAGAATTGTTTGAGATGACTGTAGAATTTGGTGACGCTTTTGCATAACGAGCGTGACAAATTTTAACATATTTGTTGGATTAGGTAACTTTTTTTTTTTTTTCTAGATGCTAAATTACGTAACTTGAAAAGGGCAAGAAATGGTGGAATTCAAGTTCCACTTTATCTCTTTAAAACCCAAAGCTTATTTGACAAAATAAATTTTAAACAAAATTTTAATTAAAAATAATATAAAATTTTTATATGTTATAATATTTACAGTATTAAAAATCTCATGATAATTCGAGACTATATCTCTGAGAAATCTATACAATGGTCGTTCGCTTATGTCCAAATACACCAAATAGCAGAGATAACAGTTAGAAAAACAAAGAAGGCGGTAACCGGTAATGGCGGAAGTAAGCAACAAGCAGGTGGTATTAAGGGATTATGTGTCCGGTGCTGTAAGGGAATCGGACATGATTGTCACCTCTTCAACGTTGAAGCTCAAGCTTCCAGAAGGTTCCAAAGGGGTTTTGGTGAAGAACCTTTACTTGTCCTGCGATCCTTATATGCGAGGCCGTATGAGGAATTCTACAGACGCTGTCTCTTATGTAGATCTCTACAAGGCCGGTTCAGTGAGTCCACACATTGCCACTTGTTTTCTTTTGTACCTGTTCATGCTTAAATCTCCCAGAGGGATTTCCATTTAAAAAAGGATTTTTTTTTTCTTGTTGCCCATTGTAGCTTTTGTTTTAAGTTTTGACATGCTGAATTACAGCTGCCATTTAGCAAATATAATGAGTATTTTTTTTTCCTTTTTTTGCCTATCCTTGCGCTTGTGGAATGAATAATTTTTTTTTTCTTTTTTTGCCTATCCTTGCGCTTGTGGAATGAATAACTTGAATTTCAAAACATTGCAGCCTATCGTAGGGTATGGAGTGGCTAAAGTACTGGCTTCTGCCGATACAAACGTCAAAGAAGGCGGTTTGGTATGGGGGATAACGGTGGGAGCAATATGAGGGTGTTTGAAAGGGCGGTGGAAACCAGTGGTTAGAACCACTTTTACTGTAACATGTGAGAGCTTTATACTGTAGATTTTTTTTGTTTTTACTGTAGCATATGAGAGTTTTATACTGTTTATAACTGAGTTTGTGGTGGAAACTATGATTCCCACCACTATGCTAAACAGAGGGATAGTATTATCATGCGACACAGTACGCTTTGTTTAAAATTCATCACACTGATGTGCCACTGTCTTATTACACTGGCATTCTTGGTAAGCTTCTGTATATCCAAACAATAGAGGTGTAAAATTTTCGTTCAGATGATCGATTTTCGGTGTTTAATGATTTTCTTTCAAAAAAGAAAAGGATATCATACTTCTTTTCTATAGATATAAAAAGCAATCTTGTGTGCCCAATTATGTAGGTATGACTGGTCTGTCTGCTTATGCTGGCTTTTACAAGATTTGCTCTCCAAGGAAAGGAGAACACGTCTTCGTTTCAGCAGCATCTGGAGCGGTTGGTCAGCTTGTTGGGCAGTTTGCAAAGCTTACAGGTTGCTATGTTGTAGGGAGTGCTGGAAGTCGAGAAAAGGTGTCAATTCTCTGATTTTCAATTACTGTGTAACTCTCCATTCTGCAGCTACTGATTAAGTTCAATTTTCAGTCGCTGTATAAAATGATTCATGTCTAGTAGATTCATCTTTTTGTTCTACTTTTGTAGTCATTTATTTTGTCATCGTTTCGATATTAATGACAGGTTGATTTGCTGAAGAACAAGTTCAGATTGGACGACGCTTTTAACTGTAAAGAAGAGCCTGATTTAGATGCAGCTCCGAAAAGGTCAGTAACTAATAGCCTGTGTTTGCTAATTCTGAAGAGTATAAGTATGAAACATAGGCACGTAGAAGTTTTGACATTAAATAGAACATTATCTTTTAATCAGTCTTTTGTTTTTTTAAGGGCTTAATAACCATTCATACATAACGACAGAATGACACCAAACATGACAAGTTTAAAAAAATTTTAGCCTCCACTTGACGCAACAACTGCTTGTATATTTATAAGATCCAAGTATAAGGGATGACATATTTTGACTAATTAAAAAATGGAGTGTCAATTGTTTGGTCAATAGAGAAAATTAAAACTGTTGAATGTGAGAATTTGATTGTCATATGCCACTACAAGGCCTGAATCAAGTGCAAACTCTTTACCCTTTTTTCGCCAGGTGCTTCCCAGAAGGCATAGATATTTACTTTGAGAATGTTGGCGGAAAAATGCTGGATGCCGTGCTACAAAACCTTAGGGGTCCATGCCCGAATTGCTGGTTGTGGACTGATCTCACAATACAACATTGAGCAGCCTGAAGGTGTTTATAATCTTATGAATCTTGTCTGGAAACGAGCCCGCATGGAAGGATTCACCGCCTTTGACCATTTTCACCTCTATCCAGAGTTTGTTGAATTTGTTCTGCCAAAAATCAAAGAAGGTAAGATCGTGTATGTCGAAGATGTTGCAGAAGGATTGGAGAGTGCCCCGGCAGCTCTGGTTGGGCTATTTTCCGGTCGCAATGTGGGGAAACAAGTGGTCGTTGTGTCTTGTGAATGACTTGCCTTTGCATATGTCTTTACATTCCAATAGGTTGAGCTCTATCGACGTCAATTATTTACTGTAAATGAACTCTTTTTCAACATGTTTCAAGTGAAACTTTTATTTCTAAACTTTTTTTTTCTGGGCATTATAGTATGCCTTCAAAGATATACTCAGTACATCATATTGTAATGTATTGCATACTATCAATACTATAGTGTTTGGTTTTTGTTTGTATTAAATATTTTATTGAAAAATACCATATTTGTTTATTATGGTATTTTGTTGGTAAGTATTGAACTTTTATACTTTTGTAGAAATATATATATATATAAAGGTTTAAAGTTTTAACGACATATATATATATATATACGGTTCTTATAGACGTTGTATATAATGCATAAACAATAAAAAAAAAGAAGACAAATATTTTATATATATATATATATATATATAATGTCTACATATGTAATGTAAGGCAACTTTAAACTTTTTTTTCAGAAAACATGTTCATTTCTTTGCTTAAACACAAGAAAAATAAAATGTTGGAGATTTTAATAAGAAAAAAATATACACAAATTGAAGGGAAAAGAAAAAAAAGAGCAGAACAAAGTATCAAAATGACATATTGGTAATAATAATTAAAAAAATGGTTTATAATTAGGCCCTATTTTTCTATGAGATTGTGAAGACTTGTGTTACAAAAAGAACATAGAAAATGACCTTAGCGTTTTCTCAAACACTATAAAAGGAACGGAATTGTTTTATATTACACCATCAAATAATTAAATATACATTAGAAAAGAAATGAATGGCTTACTCCTATTATTTTACTTTCTTTTCCAAATACCATTACATTTTTTTTAGATTCCTTTATGGTTTCGTAAATATGCCCATGGTGTAATATTTGTGCTACAAGAGTAATTTCGCAATGCCAAAAATGTTTACCTTTGTTTTCACTTCGAAGTGATTGCACGCATTCAAAATGCCAAGTAAGGGGCTGGTGGTGAGCAGATCGTCGGGGAACATTCTTTTCGGTAGAAACTCTAGTAATATTGGCCACGCACTGAATTGGACGTGAACCAACTCCACTTCTCCGTCTTGCAACGGACATTGGACTTGGATATGCTTTTGGTTTACGGGCAAAACTACTGCCCATTGAGAGTGAACAAAGCTGCAGAGAAAATGCCATGCTTAGTTTTTTTTTTTTTTTTTTTGGGTCTTTTTCTTTTTTGTTTGTTTAGTTCTTCTCTTCCTTTCCGTGATTTGCATAAGAAAATTTGCTTCTATTTATACACCACATTGTTTGAGGGCTTTATTGTAATTTCGAGAGAACCTTTGCATTGGACAGTCGGTAACCCCCACATGACAGAAGTAAAGCACACACTCTGTAATTAATCATGCACATGCTTGCTTTTAGAGGGAACTAGCTAATTATTCTTTTTCTCTTCAAGGATTTTAGACACTAATTTTTTATGCCTTACTCTTGCGACCTTTGCATATATCATACATTTTTGACTGGCACAAGCTGTGGATTGTAATTCAGCAGCACATGCTATAGTAAATACAGCACTATAGTTTTTGCACTAACAATATTATATTATTTTTCTTGCTACTTAATTCCAAAGTAAATCATTGGAAAACATTTACGTTTATCACATGGTTTATTTTGCTTGTATTTTTATAATGAGTTGGAAGCGGCCAATTTTTATCGACTTAAGATTGATAATTAAAGTGGCTTTATCAATATCGTCTTTGATTTGGAACTATACCTCAAGTTGATGTTTTAATATATCCATAAAAATGTGGGCGGTTGGAATTTTTGGGCCCTATTAAAATAAAAAAAATAAAGTGAAAAAACTTAAATATTGATAATGTTGATAGCATTTTCCATCAAACATATGCACATGAAATATAGATTAATATTGTGCGAAAATAAGTACAAATGAAAAATAAAAAAATATATGGTGGGTGATTAAAGAAAGAAAAAGATATGGAGGACAAATTTAAGGTTGCTTTAGAGTTCTTTTAGGCCTGATGTTCTAGATGGTTGATTAAGTTTGACCATCTATTTTCGGAGAGTTAACAAGCATGCTTTTCCATCCACTGCTCGCTCTGTATTTTCATCAAATTTGAAATTTTTGACGCGTTGTCAAAATTTCTTCAAAATTTCGAGTGGGAATTGGTGACGAAGGCGTACGCAGAGCCTTTGAAGGTGGACTTTTGACTTGGACAAAAATTATCCTGATGCAAACAGGGCCCCTCTGGAAATGTGCCTGTAGAGGCATGTTGGGCATTCCGAAGGCATATTCTGTGCTCCGTCACTAGGTTTTTCTTGGTATTTTTGCTATGAAAATGACTCTTGGACATGGGCTTTGACTCCTTAGATTATGCTAAGGCAAAAATAGAGTTTTTGGGCTATTCTAAAAAGTAAAAGGAGGGTTTTTGGGTTATTTTCCTTTATCACTCATTTGTTTTAGTTCAAGTAATTTCTAAATCCCCCAAGCGAGACTCGAAATCAAAACAAAACAAAACAAATGGGCCCATTTGACTACTCATGGTCTACAAACCATGACCCATTATAGTTTCCCAGGCATGGCTTAGAAAAAGTGGACTTTCAATTATGTCCTTGACCATATAAAAACATATCCTAGAGACAAAAATGCAATTAAAAATTACTCTTCTATACTTGGCTAAAACTGGCTCCTATAAGAAGCTTGTAGAGAAATTTTCCATTGACGTGTCCCCCATGGGTCCCACTTGTACTTTTTAACAGTCTAAATTTACAATGTATTGTATTTTTCTAATTTGTCAGTGTAAAATTGAGGATTAATTTTCTTTAACAGTGTAAAATTACACTGACTTACTTTTATCCCATACTGTCTAATTCCAACACTATAATTCATTTATTTGCATTTGTACTTTTTTGTATAATTATACTGCATTGTGTACTATTTCTTTATAAGAGTCTCTTTAGACTGTATTCCAACATTAGTTGGACTGTAGATACTAAAACATTTACTAGTATAGCTGAGTGGCAAACGGACAATTTTTACACCATTTTAAATCGTGGCATGATTTTTTCTACTTTTACTAACAAATTTTCTTCCATAAATTTATATCATGAAAAATATAAGTAATATGACACAAACTTCATCTTAAGAGTATTTTACAAATTTTTAAGTATTTAAACTTACAGAATGTATAAGTTTTTAAATACTCCATATTGCACAAAATTACACATAGTGCACATCAAAATTTATCATAGATAATTCACATAGTGTCATAATTAATAAAATATGAATTTAATAAAATTCATTATTTAGATCTAAATTAAATTCTAGTTTTAAACTTATGAATTTCTTGGACATTACGGTTTTGAAAAAATGTTTTAAAGGTGTTAAGAAGATAAATATTCACTTAAGAGTACTATGAAAAAAATTTTGTCAGTTTGTGTTGCAATGAAAGTTACAACAGTTTTAAGTATGTTTTGAAGAAAAAAATTTTACCAAGCATTTTCTTACTAGTAAGTAAGATTCAGATTAAGAATCAAGTTTGAACAAGTTAAGTAACGGCTTGAAAAGCTGGATTATTACAGTTTGCATGTAAGAAGAAGAAATAAAGGGTTGAATTTCTAGAAAATAAGGAAGAGTTTGAGGCGTATCGAAATACTTTCCTTAAGTATTTTATTTGCCCTTACTTTTCAAAGTTTGCTAATGAGTTTTAACGGAAATTACTCCCGAGATACAACAAACTCTTGAACAGTAAAAAAAATATCTTACAATAATATTGTGTTCCAGAACATGAATGAAATTTGTAGATTTTATGGAGTTTATATAGAGAAAGAGGTGTTATTTTATCAATGGACATAATCGGTTCTACATAATGGTACCTCTTCATTTGTAAAGATATTTCTTTGTTTGTAAAAGTACCAATTCATGTATCAATACAATTATTACAATGAATATGTCCATTACTAATAGGTATTTAGGTTTGTATGAAAACATACAACCAATGAATATATCGGTTTGAAACAACTCAAAAAACACACTATTTCATCATGTACCAATTCGGGTGCACGCCATGATTCTAAACTAAAGATGTCAAATTGGCTGGCCCAGTCTAGTCCAGCCAAGCCCATTTAATTTAGGCCAAAACATGCTTCATGTCATGCTTAGGTCTGCCCATTTATTTTATCACAACCTACACTTTTCAGATTGTGATAAAACTCTTTCTTACTTACTTTAAGGCAAAAATTTAGGATTTTTTTTTTCTGAAACTAAAATAAATAATTTTCTTACATTAATTTTGGTAACTACCAAAATATTTTCACACTTGTATTTACATAATTATTCTTACTTTGACAACATTTTTCTTTTTAAACATTTCATTTCAAAACAACTTAAATATACACAACGGAAACATTCAGTAGCCGCCTCCATACTCGATCTGCACACATCATCCGTCCGTCAGCTGATCATTAAGATTTATTCTAACCTTCTCGTTGAAATACCTATAGTATGAAATACTTAATCAGCTAACGCCCAATAAGTCTCATAAAATCCACATGGACATTCAAATAAATGCATGATTCAATTATGCTTTCTTATAAACTTTCTTTATTATCAGCATTTCTTATCTTTAGCTAGGACCTAAGTGTTCGTACCATTGTGCATTTTCATTTAGGTCTACATAATACCGTAACCATACTTTATCCTTTAAACTCCCCCTTGATCCAGGAGTCGGTACGACACTTTTCCTAATTTCTGGTGACATATTTACTAGTCCATTTATTATGATTGACATACCATGCATGATGTGATAATCACATGTTATCTATGATACATAAATTCGTTTGCATAGCATAGTACACACAAGTACCTACTTTATATACACACAAGTATTTATCATGGTAAACACAGGAACGTAACATTCTATACACACAAGTTTTCATTACTGTAACACAGGTACGTAATATATTGTACATACCAATACATAACAGGTTATACACTCAGGTATTTTAATCGTATACTCACAGGTATTCATACTATACCCCTAGGTATTTATTTCATAGCAAACACACAAGTTCACACCTTGATATATACTCAGGTATACATGTACATACATTATATACCTACATTCTCATACTATAGGTGGGAAAGATACTTACTTGTTTTTTAGCACCATAAAATCAACTTCGGTCTCCTTTCTCCTAGACTTCTAAGATCCTGTTGGCCAATTACAAAACTATTAGCCCATTCCACTACGTTTTATTACAAAACGTTCGTTACTTAATCAGTCGAGTTGCATAACCATATACAACCTTGAAAATCACTAGTTTTTCTTATTCTTATCTTATCTTATATCATTATCGTTACGAAGAGTGGAATTACTTCTTTCTAATTACTCTTTTTCCCTCTTAGGGTCGTTTTGAAACAATTTGGTTTTTCTCGAGAAAAAATGACTATTTTGCCCCTAGTGGGCCAAGTAACTTCTCGAGCTCGGTTTCGTCCTTCTAATGGAAACAATCACGTACTTATTTCAAAATAACGCCCTAATGGGTCAGGTCTCTTTGTTTCCTCTCTATATCCCTTTTTTTGTAAAAATTTACAATTTGGCCTCTTGATTGAATATTTTGACAATTTTGCCCCCAGGGCCAAAATTGTCCTTTTTATTCCAAAATTTCTTATTTTTCTTAAGGATTATTTTTGCTCAAAATACCATATTCAAAAACCTTTGTGAAATGACGTTTTTTTCCTTTTTTTAAAATTTTTCACAATTTTAACAATTTATTTGAAAAATCAAATTCTCACAATTGATCGAAATTTTTAACGAACTGTCTGCGATGCCTAATAGTTTCCTCAAGATTTACAACTTTCGTGTTTTAACTTTTGTGAAAATCTCACTGTACAGGGGCCTTTTTGGTCATTTTTTAATTCTGTCGAGAAAGAACTTTTTCTTTTAATCTAGTCTCTAAGGCGTTTTTACAAAAATCCATTTCAAAATTGCAAATCATCCCCTGCAGAAGCCGTTTCGTCCTTTGTTTAAATCATTCTCATGCTCAAACATCACTTTTGCTAAGGTTAACATCAAAATTATAAAAATAACATTTTTTACAAAAATTACCATTTTACACCATAAATCAAAATTTCACAACTTAAACATGCCATGCATCACATAAACATGAAATTTCATCAAATACATGCTCAAGAACCCACATGGGTTTAAAGAATAAAAATCAAAACAAAATTCATGAAATTTCAAAACTTTGAAATCTAAAACTTATCTAAATAACACTCTTTTGATTTCTAACCCTACAAGGCTCTTTGAACTCCTTCCTAGGCTTCATTTTCATGCCAAAACACCATGAATTAATTTTCCCCTTAACCCAGAAAAATTCCTTGAAAACTTGCTAAAAAGTTTGGGATTTTACCTTAAATCTTGTGAAAAATCCTTGAGCTTGCTTCAAAAACCTGTTTTGGGGTTGTTTTTGCAAAGTATGGGGTTGAGAAATTTTTTTGAGAGGTCTAACTATGGCTGCCAAACATTGGAGGAAGAAAGAAATGAAATTTTTTTGATAATTTTGCATTAAATGCTTACTTATCTCATTTGGCGACTCATGGTCACCCACTTGATTACCCTAAGGTGTCATCATGCTATTGGGCCACATTTCTAAGCTTGGTGGCCCAATCAAATCCGGTTGGGTGTCCACTTTGTGGGGCCCAAAAATTTACGCAGTGTAAATTTTTGTCACGCGGTATTTTTCTTGTATTGTCGTGGCCACATCAGTGTACTTTCTATCCTTAGACTGTATAAAAATATTTCACTTACCTTTCGTTCACTTTTGAAGCCCAAATATGACATTTTTCATATCTACGTTTTCACTTAGTAGTATATTTATACTGCTTCGGCCTCCTTTTTACCCCCGGTTAGGGTTTGGACAACTCCTATGTCCTATTTACATTCTAATTTCCCATTCATTTATATCACAATTTTACAATCAATCGTGCCAGCCTAGATAAAGCACTTGTTCGTGCTAGCCTTGCATTCTCCTACATGTCTCTTCCCACATTGACTGTAAAGGGGTTTGTTGTTGTAACGCCTGTTATTTTAAGGGGTATGATTTTTATAAAATCATATGAATAAAATGTCACTTTAGCATTTTTACCAAGTCTTCGTAGTAAATATTTAAAACCTACTTATCACTCACTTTTACCAACCTTGTCCTCCTACATTAATGCTGCCCATTCCACTATGTTTTGTTACAAAACATTCGTTACTTAATCAGTCGAGTTGCATACCATATACAACCCTAAAAATCACTAGTTTTCCTTATTCTTATCTTATCCTATATCATTATCGTTATCGAAGAGCAGAATTAGTTCTTTCTAATCACTTTTTTTCCTCTTGGGGTCGTTTTGAAACAATTCGGTTTTTCTCAAGAAAAAATGACAATTTTGCTCCTAGCGGGCCAACTAACTTCCCGAGCTCAGTTTCGCCCTTCTAATGGAAACAATCACGTACTTATTTCAAAATAACGCCCTAATGGGTCGGGTCTCTTTGTTTCCTTTATATACCCCTTTTTTTGTAAAATTTACAATTTGGCCCATTGACTGAAAATTTTGACAATTTTACCCCCGAGCTAAAATTGTTCTTTTTATTCCAAAATTTCTTATTTTTCTCAAGGATGATTTTTGCTCAAAATACCATATTCAAAATCCTTTGCGAAATGACTTTTTTGCCTTTTTTAAAAATTTTTCACAATTTTCACAATTCCTTTGAAAAATCAAAATCTCACAATCAATCGAGATTTTTAACGAACTATCTACGGTGCCTAATAGTTTCCTTGATATCTACAACTTTCGTGTTTTAACTTTTGTAAAAATCTCACTGTACAGGGGCCTTTTTGGCTATTTTTCAATTCCACTAAGAAAGAACTTTTTCTTTCAATTTAGTCCCTAGGGCGTTTTTATAAAAATCTATTTCAAAATTACAAATCAACCCTGCAGAAACCATTCCGTCTTTTGTTTAAATCATTCTCATGCTCAAGCATCACTTTCGCTAAAACTAACATCAAAATTACAAAAATAATATTTTTTGCAAAAATTACTATTTTACACCGTAAAACCAAAATTTCACAACTTAAACATGCCATACATCACATATACATGAAATTTCATCAAATACATGCTCAAGAACCCACATGGGTTTAAAAGAATAAAAATCAAAACAAAATTCATGAAATTTCAAAACTTTGAAATCTAAAACTTACCTAATACCACTCTTTTGATTTCTAGCCTTCCAAGGCCCCTTGAACTCCTTCCTAGGCTTCATCTTCATGCCAAAACACCATGAATTAATTTCCCCCTTAACCTATGAAAAATCCCTTAAAAACTTGCTAAAAAGTTTGAGATTTTACCTTAAATCTTGTGAAAAATCCTTAAGCTTGCTTCAAAAACTTGTTTTGGGGTTGTTTTTGCAAAGTATGGGGTTGAGAAATTTTTTTGAGAGGTCTAGCTATGGCTGTCGAACATGGGAGGAAGAAAGAATTGAAATTTTTTTGATAATTTTGCATTAAATGCTCACTTATCTCATTTGGTGACTCATGGTCACCCACTTGATTACCCTAAGGTGTCATCATGCTATTGGGCCACATTTCTAAGCTTGGTGGCCCAATCAAATCCGGTTAGGTGTCCACTTTATGGGGCCCAAAAATTTACACAGTATAATTTTTTGTCAAGCGGTATTTTTCTTGTATTGCCGTGACCACATTAGTGTACTTTCTATCCTTAGACTGTATAAATATATTTCACTTACCTTTCGTTCACTTTTGAAGCCCAAATATAACATTTTTCATATCTGTATTTTCACTTAGTAGTATACTTATACTGCTTCGGCCTCTTTTTTACCCCAGGCTAGGGTTTGGACAACTCCTATGTCCTATTACATTATAATTTTCTATTCACTTATATCACAATTTTACAATCAATCGTGATATAAAATTCATTTTATGGATATTATTTATAAATTTTTGAGTAATTAAACTCATAAAATTTATATTTTACCATATCCAACATTACATCACATTTACCATAAAATTTGTAATCAATACCGCTCATTCATAATTTATCGTAATTTTTACAAAAATTACAATTTTTACAAAAATTTATATTTTTAAGGATAAATTCATTAATTAAACTCAATTAAATATTAGGTTTTATTAATGAGTTTTTTCCTGGTTATTACATATTTATTGTGCTATATTAGCCCCGACCTAGTTAATTTTTGTGGCGTCAAGCCCAGCCCATGGCCCATTTATTAATGGGCTGTGCTCGTGCCTTTTGTTATACTTTTGGCTTTTAATGTATCCTTCCCCTACCTATTGATTGTTAAATTTGCAAATAATAATAATAATAATAATAATAATAATAATAAAACACTAAATTGTAACAAAAGAAAGTACATTATTAATAAAAAATATTTTTCTAGAGGACAACAACATTGTAAAATATTGTATGGTATGGCTTTCATTATTTTGTTTTGCATATAAATCAAAGAGGGGGAATATATATTAGCAAGTGACAATTTACAAGCAGCAAAGAATCTATTTGATCTTTTTTTTTTAATCAAATTTATTAGAAATTTAGAACTTCTTTATAAAAGTTTTTATAAAAATATAAAATATATTAGTAAAATTAGTTTTAAATTGCATATTTTGATAGTGTTTATAATTGAACCCCAATCATGCATTTAACATGCTCGTGCTTGTATCAGGCCCTTTGTGTCTGACAGCTGCACCAAGCCTAAGCTATTTAATAAGCGAGATAAGTTAGGCCTATTTAATAATCGTGTCATGTCGTATCGTACCTGTTTTTTAACATGCTGTAATCATGTTGGTCAACTAGGCCCGGCCTATTTTGACATCTCTATTCTAAACACATTGAAAAATGTGTATTTTTATGCAAATTTTTGTGATCTTTGATCTCTAACAATTAAGCAAGACATATTATAATCTCTCTAATAAGATTCGTGGTGGGACATGAAATATATCCTACTGAAACATCCCATTAAATTAAGGTGTAAGAAGTTTTTATATTTTGTGATAAATGAAAATTGAGCCGTGATGTTTAAAAGTAAAACCCTTCTCTAATTCTGCCTCGTCTGTTTCCAATCCATCCCGTTCTCAGTTAACCAATGCAAAGAGGCCCAGTTATGGCCCAATTATTGGCGAAGTCACATCAACTTTCTCGGCAACAATTCCAACTCAGTTTTCCGACCCTTTTTTCCTCTCTTTGTAATTGGAAGTGAAAGTTCAACAAGTTTATGCACGCTGTGTGTGTCCCTCCCCCCGTTAAGTCTGCATTATTCGGCTGACTCATTTGTACTCCTTCGTATTAGTGGACGTGGTCCCCCCAAGAATAAAACACCCCAATCTGACACGTATACATGTCCTAATTATTCTCTCTAAAAATTATTATTCTCTCTCTCTCTCTCTCTCTCTCTTTTTTTCATGGATAAATAAATTAAAGTAAAAGCCTTGTCCTATAAGAATGGAATAAAACCGTAAAATATAAATTGTGAACTGATTTTGGTCTAGTACTGCCTTGGCTTCTTCTTGTTTTATGACTTGGTCTTGTACGTCTGGTTGAGTTCCGAGTTGACTCGTCGATTTGACTCGACCCGTTGAATTTCAAGAACTTAAACTCAACTTGAACAAACAAACAATAACCCTTTTAAATTTTTGGTACAATATTGGAATAGCTAATGTAAAACTTGAGAAATTTTAGTGCATAAATCATTAATAGGATGTTTGACATGTTGATTTGAACCAATAACGCTCTTACATGTTAAAGCATAAAGCAAAAAAAAAAAAAAAACTCACATTTTAAATTATAAAACAAAAAAACAATTGTAATACAAAGCTCTCACATATTGCAATATTTGAACCAATTTTACAGTTCAAACCAATTAACAAATACACTGTAAATGTTGTGATCCATCTCCCTTTATAAGCGTATGATTATTTCAAAATTTTTTCTCAAATTACCATGAATAAAATTGCAGAGTGTTTCTCTCTTATTATAGTTTGAATTAAAAAAAGATTATACTATTTAGTTTCAAATTCATGTTAAATTTGTATGTTTTTTAGTTTAACATCCCATTCGATATCTTAATTGACAAATATACTGTATAAAACTTATAGACAAACCTGTAACTAAACACAATTTAAGTAATGTTTTGGAGAAAAGGGAAAATCATACAAATTTTCTTTTCAAGCTAAGGTCAAAAGGTTAATTCGTCAATCATACACTAATTGAGGTTACCCTCTATTATTCACAGAGCTAGAAATGTCCACTAGCAATGTATTTATAAGAAAAGTCAAAATCTAAAACTCAAATAAAAACAAGAGGAAAAATAAAAACCTTATTATATCTTTTTCTTAATAGTTTTGTTAGTAATATCAAGTACCTTACAATTATTCCTTTTATTTTTGGGCATTTTACATCTTTTTTTTCTTTTGGTTGCTAACCAAGTAGGGCATAACTAATTCTATTTAAAAGAAGTACGGCATAATTAAAGTCTTTTATTTCAAATTTGAAGTACGTTACAATTTTTTCTCCCTTTTTTTAACCTTTTTTTTTTTTCTTCTGACCGAGTGGGACAGAATTAAAATATATGACAAAGTGAAGACATTGTTACAACAACACCTCATTTGTGTCTATGCTTTTGCCTTACATTATTAAAATTTCTTTACGTTATTACTTTTCTTTGATAAGAATATAAAAATTTAGTTTAAAATTGAAAAAAAAAAAAGATATGAAAAAAGTCTAAATTAAACCCTAAATACCGGTAAAAAAATCAAATAAATATTATAGGCTGGTATAATTACGCATCAGGGTTTGCATAAGAAAGAGCCCTCGTTGAGTCACCATCAATTCTTATCTTTTTCTCTAGTAGCAATAAGTCTTAATTTTTTTCGAAGATTTAAGTTGCTATTAATTTACTTTTTGAAATTAAAGTCACTATTTTTTTAGAGGGTCATTATTAATTTTTACACAAACCAAATTATTCAGAGAATTATGTGTTACAAACCATGATCCAATTCAAAATTTATAAGACTCTAACAATCAACAAAAAAAAGTCTATTGCTTCAACTTACGTGGTGTTTGAAAGGCGGTGGAAACTATTAGTTTGAACCACTTTTACTATAGCACGTGAGAGCTTTATACTGTAGCAATTTTTTTTAATGTTACTGTAACATATGAGAGCTTTATATTATTAATAACTGAGTTTGTGGTGAAAACTATGGTTTCCACCATTATACTAAACAAGGGGTTAGGCATTACACAAAAAAAATATTTTATGAATGACATACTTTTCGTCGTTGTCTCATCAAATACAGTAATTATTGTGAATTACCGGGTGTTTGGCAAAGTGGTGGGAACTGTCAGTTTCCACCATAAACTCAGTTATAAGCAGTATAAAGCTCTCACATGCTACAGTAAAAGTGGTTCTTACCACCTTCCAAACACCCCATTATTCTTGTTACAGTTTATAATAACTGTGGCAATTAATAACATAATAATGACACCCTAAAATGCTTTATTGTTTTTTTTTTTTGTGTGTTTTTATAGAAATTAACCCTAACACACAAACGCACAAAAGAAAAAAAGACCAACACATAATCCCACAACATCTGCCGAAAAGAAAAATCTACCGTAGTGTTTATTGTTTTGACCTTTTTTTCCCTTTCTCTCTTGTCTCTCTCTTATTTATTTATTTTTTATTTCACGCATATTGTTTTTTTTTCTTTTTTAAATGTGACAGAATTTTTTTTTAACTAATTGCCTTGCTTGAATAATTTCTTTTTATAAATGTCTCTAAATAAATTTTTTTGGAGACTCTTTCTCAAATGACAAAAAATGATTTATCATCCTCCCTTCTTTTTTTATTAACATGTTTTGTCCTTCATTCTTTTTTTTCTATACACTTCTCTATTTCTTTTTTGTTACCTTTCTCTTAATATCTTGTCTATTTCACATCCACATTTATTAAGTTTTTCTCTTTAATTTATCTATGTTAAAATAATGCTTATATAAAAATTCACTTTTTAAGTATTTTTCTTACACATTTACCCATAAATTATTATTTTTTTTCATGAATGTGTCAAGATAAATATCTTTTTTTTTCAACAGATTCGCCTTGGGAGAGATACAAAGAAACGTTTCTCCTCATGCACTTTTATTATTTCCCTTTTCTAATTGTGACCGAAATTAATATTTTTTTACTAATTGTGGAACTTGAATAATTTCTTTCCATAAATGTCCCTATTTAAATTTTTTAGACTCTTTTAAATACACTTTTATGTACCCAATAAATATTCTTTAACATACATATAGACGACAATTCATTTTCCAATGGATCTCTCAAATGACAAAAATGTTTAAACATCCTCCCTTCCTTTTTATTCACATCTTTTGTCTTTCATTCTTTTTTCCTATGCACTTCCCTATTTCCTTTTTGTTTTTGGTTACATTCCCCATAATATCTTGGCTATTTTACATCCAATTTTATTAAATTGTTTTTCTCTTTAATTTGCCTATGTTAAACTAATGTTCTTACAAAGATATCTCTTTTAAGTATTTTTCTTACATGTTTACCCATTAAATTATTTTTTATGCAAATGTGTTCAGATAAATATCTTTTTTTAACAGATTCTCCTAGGGATTGTTTCTCTCTCTCTCTCTTTTTTCTCTCTCTCTCTTTCTCTCTTTTTTTCTCTCTCTCCTTTTGTTTTCTTCTCTATTTTTTCATTCTTCCCTTTTCCCACATACATTTTTTTTTCTTTCCCTTTTTGAATGTTACTCTTATAAATATTTTTTTCCTCAATTACCTCGTTGAAATAATTTCTCTTCATAAATTTTCCTCTCTAAAGTTTTTTTTTTTTTTAAAAAATACTTTCAAATGCTTTTTTTATACCTGAAAGACAGTTTGTTTTTTTTCATATGGATCAGATTTCAAATGACAAAATGTTTCCTCCTTTGAGTTATTTTTTTTTTCACTCTGCGTTTTATTATTTTCCTCTTTAATTTTTTATCCCTTTCTTATATATGAGAAAATTACATGCTATGACAGATTTTAAAAAATTATGTTTATTTTTGTCATATTATCATTTATCTTATAAGTTAAATAATGCATCAAATAAACATATGTGACATTTATAAAAAATAAAAAGATAGGATATATGAAAATTTCCCCTTACATATTTACATCATTTGGTCCTTTCTTTTATTTTCTCATCATTTCCCCTTTTTTTTTTTTGGTCGCTTTTCCTCTCAATAAACTTGTCCATTTTTTCAAATATCTTACAAGAGTTTCAACTACTAGAAACAGTACCAATTGTAAAGCGTGCACGACCGAGTGAGGAAGACTGGACTCGGGCGAGTTGACAAGGACCCACCCACGACTCGTTTACCTTTTAGCTCAAGTTGGGGTTGTGTTGGTACTCACCTCCTTTAAAAATTAAAAAATAAAAGGGACAAAAAAGGAAAGAAAATGGATTTCCAAAGAGAAACGGTGGTTTGACTCTGCAAAGTGCAAAGCCCAGTGAAGAAGAGAAGCAAGGAAGAAGAAGAAGAAGAAGAAGAAGAAGAAGGGAAGAAAAGGGTAAAACTTAGATCTGAAACGACGTTTTCATTCATCTTCAAACCTTTCCAATTTCCATGACCGATTTCATCTGAAAATCTCTCTTTCGCGTTTCATTTGTGGTTTTGGAATCCACACCCCCTCCCAAAAAAAAAAAAAAAAAACAAAAAAACAAGAAAAAAAAAGAAAAAAAAGAGGAAAACGTAATCATAATGCCACGCCCTTATTTTCACAAGCTGGTTCTCTCGTCCACAATCCAGGCCAAACAGCTGGTAAGCTCTTTTTCTCTATTATTCTATTTCTGGGTTTTGATGGGTTTTCATTTAATCTCTTTGTTGTTTTTCACAATTTTTATTCGGTCACCGTTTCTGTGTTTTCTTCCACTTTTTCTTTCGAATATGTTTTTTTCGAGTTAGATTTTCCGTACCCACACAAGGGAGAGGTCCTAAAATTCCCTTCTGGACTTTTGTTTGCTGTAGATTAGGTAAAGCTTAAGAAAATTGAAAAAAAGGGTAGTTGAGTTATTTTGATTTTGTTTTCAATTGTCTTTGATTTTGTGAACCTAAATTTTGACAGAAATCTGGGAAGGAGATAAGGATAACGAAACTGAAATTTTATGTCCTTGGTCTTGGTGCGGTTTTTGTGAGGTTCAGATTATTAAGATCTTTCAGTTTAGTAAAAATATCTGTGCAAGTTAAGTTTATGACATTCAGAACTGGAAATATGGAAGTGCATTTGGAGGATGGGATAAAAGTATTAGGATTTTGTGACACCAATTTTAGATGATGGGTAGCCTTTTTTTGTCTCTTTTTTCTTCTCCCTTTACGGTAAGAATTTCATCGAGGTAAAAAAGTTGAAAAGAATAGTTCTATACTGGAAATTGGATTTCAAGCAAATATTTTTGTTTGAGACAAATTGTGTTTGCTTTTAAGTGTTAACTAGTTGTAGCAAACAAGAGGGCTTAATGCTCCTATTTTAATGATGAAATTTGTACTTTTTTTACTCAAGAATGTGAGATTATGACCCTCTGATGTATTGAAATGAGCCTCTTCACTGTGGATGATCTGGTTTTGGGTTACAAGCTTTTGCATATTCTTATCAATTCTCTTGAAATGTGTAAAACCGTAATGGGATTTTGCATGCATTGTGCCACTTTATCTATCTCAATTCTCTTGCAACTTTTGATGGGGAGCATGTTGAATAGCAAGAAAGCATGCGAGGAGTCCCAATTCTTCTTCAAAATGATGTGTGCTTTTTCCTGGGCAATTGTATTCGATTGGAAACTTTTAAAGTTTGTTTTTTCCATGGTGGATGTAATGTGTTTATCTGAGACTTTGGGCTTGCTCGAGTGATTTACATGTCTTTTAACTTTGCAATGAGACAATAATTGCGCATGCAAATTATAATTTTTGGCATCTCTTCTAGGTACTTAATGTTTGATATTTGTTCGAAAGGGACAGAGTTGACCTCTCTTTTTTTTTGTTTCATTTTTTATTAAATCTTGTTACTTTCCGGAGATAATTTTGCCTTGCGTAAGCATCATATGGTAAAACATAGAGCTTTTAGATTTGTATGTATGTAATTTGAAAATAAGAATTAGAATTATTTGTATCCTTGCGAAATGTGCATCACCCCTTTCTGCAACTGATTTTATATCGTGGATTTTGTAAAGCAACAAGTTAAGAGAAAAATGCATGTTTACAAATTTATTTGCACTGGTGGAGGTAAAAGTTGGTCTTATGAATTTTACTGCAAGCTCCTCTTATAAAGGAAAGGATCATTACAAGATTATGTTCATTTTTTCATGGATTTTAAAATGACGTATGCTAATTGTACGCAGCATTTGAAAATTTTGCATTATTGTCCGCATCATACATGGTGCTTTTAAATTTATCTCACTGGTAATAAGTAATTTTGAAATTAGCTTGTACTTTTCACGTATTTGCAATTTTTATAAGCTGAAACTTCTGTCATTTTAATATGCTATGGGGGCTTGGATATAGTTACACAGTTAAATGTGATATCATACTTCCATATATTTTTTGCTTTCATCTTCCTCTTTCTTGAATTGTTTTTGTCCTCCTTCCTGGGATATGTGGGGCAGTGGTTATCCTCATTGTCATCGTCCTTCGGTGCAATTTTTTCCTCATTGTCATCGTTCTTCGGTGCAATTTTGCCTTGTTAAGGCGTTGGCTTCTAGATTATTAGTTGATCTTTGGGATGTTGTTGCTAAGGTTTGGCCTTTCTCGAGTGCTTTATCCGTGGAGCTTATTAAAACATTTAATAGGACATATAATTCTTGCCTTAAAATTAGGTTATGTCATGAGTATTTGATTCCAACAAAGAAGCCTGACTTGATTTATGTAATCGCAGAGGATCCCGGAAAATTTTGTCAAGAAATTCAGGGATGAGCTTTCAACCGTCGCTAGGATCAATGTGCCTGATGGTCATGTATGGCGTGTAGGGTTGAAGAAAGCTGACAATAAAATTTGGTTTCACGATGGTTGGCATGATTTTGTTGAGCGTTATGCCATCCGTGCTGGTTACGTCTTAATATTCAGATATGAAGGAAATTCTACTTTCAATGTTTATGTATTTAATTTGAGCACCTCTGAGATCAACTATCAATCTAATGCTCTCAGTAGTCCTCAAGCTATTTATGGTAGCAGATACCAAATATTTGAAGAAATGGAAGATGATGATTGTGATGGAATCTCGGGTTTTTCTACTCAACGTATGGCCTCCGGTCCGCTGAAAAATAAGCTTTTTGGTGAGCGTGCAGAGCAACTGACATCAGGCAAGGTTTTCAATCCTCCATCACTACAGAATTTGTTCAATGGGTCTAAACTTAACTGTGTAAATTGGGGCAATGAAGGGAATTTGCATCCGGCAAAGGATGCTGGTAATTACCAAGCAGAAAACCAATTGACTGGTGATAGTGTTCAGTTTAACGTCATGGAGCGTAAGAAGGCTGCAGATGAAGCTAAATTACATGGTTCTGATGAAGAGTTTCGAAAAACTAAGAAAGCTGGGAGGAAGAAGAGAAAGCTCGATTCTAGTAAGCTCTTGAGACTCAGGTTAATATTTTCATCCTATGTTATCCTTGTAATTGAATTTCATCATATTGTTTCTATGGAAGTGCAGATGGGCAGGAGTCTTCTATGAAACACGAAGATGCAGAAATGCGGTTTAGTTTTTATGAAAGTGCTTCTGCCCGAAAGAGGACGGTGACAGCTGAAGAAAGAGAAAGGGCTATCAATACAGCAAAAACATTTGAGCCCATTAATCCTTTTTGTCGGGTCGTCCTCCGTCCCTCTTATCTATACAGGGGATGTATAATGGTGAGTCGTTTCAATATGACGTGCCGTGGATAGTTTCATAACCTTGTGATAGTACATGCAGAGCTTAAATATTCCTTTTTTTTTTTTTTTGGTTGTGCAGTACTTACCGTCCTGCTTTGCTGAAAAGAACTTAAGTGGAGTTTCTGGATTCATCAAACTTCAGACCTCCGACGGGCGACAGTGGCCAGTCCGATGCCTTTACAGAGGAGGTAGAGCAAAATTGAGCCAAGGTTGGTACGAGTTTACATTGGAGAACAACTTGGGGGAAGGAGATGTTTGTGTCTTTGAGGCGCTCAAGACGAAGGAAATTGTGCTGAAAGTTACGTGCTTCCGTGTTCTTGAAGATGGGGGACTTTTAAACCAACACCACAGCGGTCACAGTGTCGGCCATAGTAAACTAAGTAGAAATTAATGACTGGCTGGTTATATTTCAGATGTCTAAAAACCGTATATCAAACAATGCATGTTCCTTTAGGTAGTTATCTGATTTGTCAATGTGGGATATTGAGGCTGTTGTTTAGTATTCAATATGCTCGTCAGAATGACTTTGTTTTGTTTTGTCTTTTTTTTTTTTTCGTGTCTAGTTTGAATACAAAATTTTTGTTCATCTTCTTTAGGGTTGTAAGTAGATTGTGGAAACTAGTTTACATCAAACTGGACTAATATGATTAATCCTAATTGCATATATCTATTCTCTGGCTTGCTTAGGTGGGAGATGCATCCATCATGTATCAGTAGATATTATTATCAGTATAATCAAAGTAAATGGAATTTTTTTCCCCTATATTCGTGGAGATTATTTGGGGGGAGAATGGTGATAATGTCTCAAAACTCAAAAGAGCAAGTGAGTCATTGACCTTTTGAAAAGTTCTGTGTGAGCAGAGGAAAACTCTTTCCAGGTGGTGGTTTTTAACATGCTGCTGAAGAGGGTTTTTTAAAAGTTGTTTTTGATTTTTAAAGTTCAAAAATTGCTTTTTAAAATGTTAGAAAGTGTTTTATATTAAAGCGATAAAAAATGACTTTTTAAAAAAATATTTTAAAAATAGACTTGAAATTTGTATTAAAATATTAATAATACATTATAAGTTTAATTAAAAATATAACTTTTAAAAATAATTGAAACCTTTTAATCTATTAAAACTTTTTTAAAATATAATTTTAAATAATTACTAAAAAGTTGCAGCTTTCTTTCGCTTCATTCTTCTATTAACTAAAAACATAAGCAAAGATGTGCTATTGTCCAATTTGTAAAGACTTGATTGCAATGAAACTGTTACTGATAAACATTTTAGACTAAAGATTCTTTTGTTTGGAAGCTAAGAAACTCAAAGCTCAGGAAGAAACAAAAGAAACAAAAAGTTCAACTTAGCTGACTCAGCTTGACGAGGCATTCATAACGGCAGGTCTTTCTTTATCTTTTTTAATTCACACAAATAGTTTTTTTTGGTAGAAATTTCATGCCAATAGTTGTTCCTTGATTCCTTCACTTGTAATATAATGCATATGTGTGTGTGTGTGTATATATATTATATCATTCTCATTTAACAATGGATGGAAATTTAAGGGAAGTGCTTGGGTCCATGGTTTCACATGAAATGTGAGAAAAAAAAAAAAAAAAACAAGGGGAGAGAATTGAAAAGGCAAGAAAAAGATAAGAAGAAAAAGGACCTCTGGTTGTCTACGTCTGTCTTGGAATGGTCGATTCCTTTGAGCTGTGTTTTTAGCTTGAAATTCTGTGGGAAGTGGGCCCTCCCTGCTTCCTACCCCTTCTTTTGATTTGAGTTTGAATTAATTATTTTTCAGTTTCTTTCTTTTTGGCCTTAGCTGATCTTGTTTTGCTTCTCTGGACCCACCTTAAACGAGTTTCTTTCTTCCTTTTCCTTCTCTCTCTTTCTTTTTCACTTTTTCTTTCTTGGCACTTCTTTTTCCTTTATTGGGTGTGTATCGTGCTGCTTTTACTTTCATCAGATCGTGCGTGTTATTATAATTTTGAAATATAAGGATTGAAGAGAGAGAAAGAGAGGAGAAAATTACGGGATAAAACGTGGCATTAAACTCTGTAACAGGAAACTTTATTTTTCATGAAGTTAAGTTGCACCATAAATGGAATGCGTGAGTGGTTTTTAATTTCTTGATGCACAGGTGAAGTTATGCACTATAACTGAAAAATGCCAGCAATGCTTTGATTGGGGTAATTGGAATTTAGTACAACTACATACTGTCATGTGAAATATCGAAAATGTCCGTTGCTATAGTGATTCAATTAAACTGTGACATGTTAATAGTTTTCAATTCTCTTATCAAAATTCACAGCGCAAAACACAATCCAACAAAAAAACCCTAGAGGTGAGATGGACCCTAGCTAAGATAGAAGGGTAAGTGAAAACCCAAGAGATTGGGGAGTTCGTGATGAAATTCAAACCGTAGGTGGAGACTTAGGGGTTCGCTAGTCGTGGGGAAGTGAACTTGGGGAGAACTGTTGGGTTTTGCGACAGAAAAACCTAGGCAATAACTAAAGGGGTATCGGAGAGAGTTTTGATTGGTGCGACAATTGGCAAACTTAGAGGCTGGAATTACCAATTTTTTAGGGAAAAGGTCTTGATAAACACTTCCTTGGTAAATCAATTAATTGAGAATGAGAAGTCGATGGTTGTGGGAGTATGAGTTGAAGGTGATGCCTTGTTGTGGTATCAATAGGAAGATGGCGGACGCTTGTTTTCGAGTTAGATGGAGTTCGAAACAACTCTAGTATAACATTTTTGGCCTACACAAAAAATTCTTAGCGGTATGATGGGAGGGGATCAATGTCTAAATATCGACAACAATTTAAGATCTTAGTTGTGCTGTTGAAGGATATACCAAGCAGGTTTTGGTAGGAATTTTTTTCAATGTGTTTAGGGTTGAGATAAGGGCAAACAACAAGGTCAAAGTGATTTATGCCTTGAAGACAAGTAGTTTATTTGGGATTAAGTAATGATAGGACTTGTTAGTTGGTTAAGAGAATTAGAAGTGCAACTGATTATTTGCTTGTTAGCAGCTAGCTAAAGTTTGCTGGAAGAGAATTAGTAGAAGAAATAGGGGATTAGTAGATAGTGAGGATTTAGGGTTGATTAGTGGGGAGTTTGGGGCCTTTAAGAGAGTTGCTGCCTTTCAAATGCTGCTATGCGTTCTACTTGTCGTACGCATCAATGCTATCTCTTAAATTCAATTAAATATAGTTTCATTCTTCCCATTCTTTCTTTTACATTGGTTTCCATTTGATTTTTCAGAATCAGCAAAGGTTTTACTAGTATATTCATCAAGGACTTTAAATCTCAACAGTGAAGTTGAAGTATGACAATTTTTGAAATATTTTAATAATAGCAAAAATTAATATCACCAAAAATAATTACCATGTAATCTTATAGCATAGAATATGAAAATTACAATATAATTTTGCTATTTCTAAAATATTTTGAACTTTTTGTTAAGGAAATTATTATGATGGAAAATAATTTTGCTCCACAGATACAGTATGGTGTTTTAGTAGGATTTTAATGATCTGATATATGATTATCTATGTGAAAATTTATAGCGTGCGATACAAAACAGCTTTCAGTCGTAGATTAAATTAACGGCTAAAATACCCATACTCTACTGGTGGCGCAAAATTGATTTCTTCATCATATTAATTCCTTTTCTGTTAAATTGTAATTCTACCGTAACAATGTTCTTGTTGTTATGAATAAATTAGTTTGAGTGTGGATGCTCATATTTGTAGTACCCTTATGAATTGCATTATTTCCACCTTAATGACCATAATATTGGTAATTTATAAACTTCATATGACTTCCCAATTAACACTTTATTATTAGCAATTTATTGTTATAACTCGTAGTTTTTAGCTTCTCTTACTTTATGAGGCTTAGCCTATATATGACATTTAAGAGCTTGTATTTATACAAAATAATGAAAAATAATAAAAAAGTCTTTATCTTTGTATTTCTCTTGTTTCTCTCTATTTTTTATGCTTTTCAATTTTGTTCTTTTTTCATTTATTTTATAACACTCGTCGTAATTTTCACTTTCATGGATACTCGAAGCCACGAAACCCTAGATCTTACACATAATTGGGCTCGCAACTATGACCCAATTTAAGTAATCGTTGTTGGGCCTAAAACAGGGCCACTAACAAACCACGACTGATGAAACAACCTTAAAACAGAGAGCCTAGACACTTAAAATAGATTGAGCATCATCAATGAACACATTAAGCCATCTTGAATCACTTCACCTTATTCAACTGAAATTAGTGGCCATGCTTTGTTGCCATTGGCCAGAATTAAAAATTCCCACACACACACACACACACACACACACACACACAAACACTAAAATCTGATCTAATCTACTTTCTGAACCAACCATCCCCTTTTCCACCTTATCCGCTGCACTTATCATCTTTATACATTCAACAAAGATAACTCAAAACACCCACCACAAAGATAGAGAGACAGAGAGAGGTAACAACTCAAACCACCAAGATTTCTCATCTTCCAATCTTTGCACCAACTGGGTTCTTGTTTTTCTTTTTTCTGACTGATTTTCTCTTCTACTTTCAGGGAAACCAAACAAACAGTGGACATAATAACATGGCAACTACCTCAGCCACACTCTCTCCAGTCACAGCAGCTACTGTGACTGTGGCCAGCCCCAGAAGGGTGATTGCAAGGAAAGTTCATTACTTGACAGGGATCAACTCCTTTGCAGGTCTCAAGGCAAACAACAGTGTCGTTTCTCTGGGCCTTCCCGTCAGCACTGAGCAGTCGTTTGCCAAGATTGTGAGCTCCTTGAGAGCTCCTAATTCACAGGCCAAAACAAGAGGTGGTGGTGCTTTGTCTTCTACTTGTAATGCCGCCGCCGAAATCTTCAGGATTGCGGCGATCATGAATGGCCTTGTGCTCGTTGGAGTTGCTGTTGGGTTTGTCCTTCTCCGGATTGAAGCGTTTGTGGAGGAGTCTGAGTCCTGATTAGTCTCATTTTTCAGATACTTTTTTAGTCCCATATTATTATTTTTTTCTTTTGAAGTTTGATTCTCTCTCTCTTTATATGATTCTACAATTTGATGTAGACATTACTGGTTAATATTGTCTTTATTGATTTTGTTTGGCCATATTTTAGTGTTGAGGAAATCTATGACAATAACTGGTTAATTGAATTTCCGATTTCAGTTGTAAGATATTTTTTAAAAAACTTTTAACCATTGGTGAAGCTCTAACTTGGGTAGTGAATTGATACTAGCAGAAGAAAAAAATTTGCCTCTTAACAATTCATGCCCTTTATCTTTTTTTTTTTTTTTTTTCAAATTGATTAATAATAATAATAATAATTATTATTATTATTCTTTTTCAGTTCCAATGTGTTATTGGATTCTTCATTATGGTAAGTGGTCTAGCCCTTGGAACCTAGCCAATCACGGAATTTAATTTACCATTATGATTTTCCCAATGACATGGTAAATGATTTTTGATTTTTTTTTTTTGAAAGGATTGATATTTTTCTTTTGGCCTCCAATAGAAAACATATATAGGCTCAAGAACAATTCCTTCCTTTGTTTTTTGTTTTTGTTTTTCTTATTTCTTTATGCAAGGCTTCCCAACAGGTTATATATACTTTCAACCCCCAAGGTCACGAAATAGAATGCTCTTCTAACTAAAAAAATAAAAAAATAAATAAAGAGTATTTGATAAATCGGTTTGAATTGAAAAAATGAGTTCAACTACCGGAACAACAAGAGCTTTACATTAGAATTGCTTTTGCTGTAGCTGTTAAGAACTTTAATGCTTGACCATATCATCGGTGTCTTAAGTTAACTTCTACAATAACATAGAGGAAGCATCTAAATCTATCTTCTAAACCTTTTAATACAAATGTTTGTCCTTGCATGGAAGAAGCTAAACTGGTCAAGCACTTGTTGCTTTATCTAGAGCCTGAAAGAAAATTGGCTTGGTGGGAGTGCCCTAGCAGGTAATCAAGTTAGGAGACAAGTTTCAAATGCATTCAGTTTTTACATAAATCTAATGGTGTGTTTATGTAATTTGTTGGAAAACGAGCATGAAGCAAAATTTTAGAATTTTTTAAATAAACTCCTTTCTTAAATGAGTTAGACATGCTATATTCAATAAAGTAATAAAAGATCTTTCGTAACTTGTAAAATCGAAACTGTACTTCTGACAAGAAATCGTATGATTGTCACTAAGAATCGTATCCGAAAAAGCCTCAACCAACTGATCTTTTTTGCTATTCTTTATTCAACGACCGGAGTGCGAGAGGTCATACTTCTTGCAATTCTCCTTTCGGTAATTGCTCCCCACAATCACAAGAGAACAATAAAAATTATTGTTCAAGATGTTGAACCATAATTCTTTAGAGTAATGGAATATCTTTATCTAGAAATCTTTTTAAACCTCACAAGTGACTTCACTTATCACATAAAACCATGTGAAAACATTTCCTATATATAGTGATCAGATGGGGACTCATTCTTATTAGACTAGGCTTCAAAATTCAAATTAGGATCACTCCTACAGCTTAAACCATGTTAGACGTGGATCAGTGATGTGGCAGGGGGTGGTCGACTAGACTGACGTGCTGGGGGGTGGTCGACCAGACTAATGTGGTGGACAGCTATCACACATTTTCATCTCTTGAGGAGCTATCCGATCCTCTTGTTTGAATCGATTAGATAATACATATTTATTTGATCTAGGTATCTTTTATAGAGCCTTAGTTTTAATTCAAATAATTCAATAGAATAGTTATTTGATTAAAGCAATCATATACAAATAATCCCATATTCAAATAAAATATATCTCAAATAATTCAACATTCTTATCTTAAATTAATTCAACTAATAAACGAAGCATAAATTATCAAATCCAATTAATTGAATTTTAACTAGTCTTAAGAATTAAGATAAGTTATTAATGTATTGGAAAATTACGTTGTATTGTTACATGAAAATATGTATGCTAACAAAGGAGACTTGATGGACATATATAGATCAAGCTCCTATAATTATAAAATAACATATCATTGATATGTATATTTTATAATTATCAACTCTAAAGCTATTCTACTAAAAGTTTAAAACTGCACTCTTAAACTATATATAAATTATAAAACTCCTATAAGTTAGCCATTCATGATATATCATAATGTATAGCATCCTCGTAAAAGATTCATAATCTGCATAAGGATAAATTTCGTTTTACTTTCTCGATTATATTTATTTTTTATTCTATTCTCTTACCATTAGAATACTTATTATTCATAACCAATACAAATAGTATATCATTCGGTTACACACGTGTATTCAAATGGTTGAGCACTTTAGTTTCCAACTATAGGATAATGCCTATAATAAAATATCATTAACTCTACAAAAGACCTATGGATTTCATATCTATGAATAACGAATCTACGTCATTCAGAGTCATGTCTCCAATATATTGGTATACATACTTTCATATAATTCAGGATATTACCCTTTTGTATGTCAATAGATACAAATAAAGAATACATACCCATTGATTCATTTTAGGATTAAGATATGACACACATAATTGTCTAAAGTGAATTGATTTAAACAGAATTATTAACTAAATCAATTTATCTTTAGTCCTAATCCAATATGTCGTCACCAACGATAATACACCAATTAGGGGTGCACGGCGGGCAGTGTGGGCAGTCTAGGCAGTTTTATTTCATAGCAATTTGAGAAAAAACCCAACCATAACTAACCAAAATTTACGCGATTTGGGCGGATTTTTGACGAACAATTTGGGCAGCATATTGAGTTGTTTGATATGTTGTACCTAGCTATCGTTTTCATAAACCTTTACTAAAGTTTCAACGTACTAATGAAAAAACCTTATAAGATGAAAAAAAAAAAGATTTAGACTTTAGATACTTACGATTGAAAAGTGAAAAGTCAGAACCGGTTGAGGTTGAGGCAGAGTGATAGGTTAGTGGAGGTGGGACTAGGGCTAGACTAAGGAAAAGAAAATTAGAAATAGAATGACTAAAGGTCTGAATGAAAGTGTAAATCTTGTGTCACTAAGAAGAGAAGAGATTCAAATGATTTTGAGAATGAATGAAATTGGAAAGAGAATCATGAAAAGATATCATCAAATCAACCTTTGAAAGAGCTGTTATGCATGGAAAGGAAATTTAAAATTCAAACGTGGACTTTTATGTATTTCATAAAATTAAAAAATTTATATTATACATTTATAATATTTAGGTGGGTGAGGCAGTTTGAAACTACAGTCTCAAACTCCAATCTACAATCGTTAGTCAAAAATGGTAGGTTGAAACCACCTTGTCCACCAATCGCCAGTCAAAGGCGGACGGATAGGCAAGTTGTTTACTTACTTCAAGATTCGAAATTGGAGCGATTCCAAATCCTATTCATTCCTTTACTTAGACCTAAAATCAAAATTAGTTGTTGTAAGGTTACTTATACTTTGTTTGACTAAATTCTATATTTTCAATTAAAAAATAAATTGTACACTTATTATGTTAATATTTATCGTAATCCAAATAATTATACAACAATATAATAAAACAAATTGTTGGCTATTTATTAAAAAACAAAAATAGATTGTCAAAATTTTAAAAAATAAATAAAAAATTAAAAATGGTGCAAATTATTGAAGTATATTATTCATTTTAATAAAAAATATATTTCATATTTACCATAATAAAATTAATAATAATTAGGTTGATATTATAATGTTAGATAAATAAAATAAAAATTTTTCATAATTATTTTTTAATTTAATATTTGATAGTAAAATAGGAACAAGACAATAATTTAATATTGCTATCCCAAATTTGTGTGTGGCCCATAAGAGTAAGTAAACATAAGATTGACTCTCATTTCTAACTCCCATTTTTTAATCCTAGTAAGTAAACATATTATAAGCTTATAACTTGACTAATCAAATATGAATTTTCAAATTATACGGTCATTTTGCCACCCAAATACAAGAAAATATGGAACCTTTGAATAAATTAAAGATGATTGGTAATAACATAGCTAAGGAAAAATAAGAAAAATATAATTTTGTACACACATCTTTAGATCCTTTTAAGTGTTTATTTCCATGTTTGTTTCAGTTTGAACCAAATTCAAACCTTTTTGTTATATTTTCTCTAACAAAAATTTGAATTTTGAGGAAACCTACCTATATCACCATTCAAATTTCCACTATTGGCCAAACCACCTAAGCACTAGGTGCAATGTGAGTAGGATCACTTAACCATGCTTCATAATTGATAAAAGAGCATCGTGGAAAAACATACCACTCAGCCAAAGAAAGATGATGGAGGGTTGACCAAAATGAGCACTAAATATTTTTTGAGATATCTCTTTTAAATCACTGGTTTGGCTATCAAGACCATAAGCATCAACGTGTAGGTTTTAGATCCAAGTGGTAGTATTAAATCCCTTAGCTATTGTTCTTGAGAAAAGACCCAATCTGGCCGATTCCTCAAAAAAAGCTTTTATGGGATCCCTGTCTACCAAAATTTTAGGAGTTTTTACTAATAAAAGGGATTCTTAGTAAAACTAGGGTTCACGAGGGATATAGAAAGATGCAGGACTCTTTTATGTTGCCTAATTTCACAGAAAAAAGGGAAAAAATTCACTCTTTTTTTTATTTGATAGATTTTTCTTGATTACTAATCAAGAATATCAATAAAAAAGAATACGCATGATTCTTAACTACAATTCAATCTTATTTATTAAAGAAAAATCCATTTTTTGGATTTTGACTTTTATTCTTATAAACTAAATAAATACTTGGTCACTACCAAACAAACAATAAAGTGTAGAATTTATTTAATAATTTATTAAATTAAAGCTTTTTTTTAATTGATTTAATGGAAAGAAAGCATGGAGATGAAATTGCTCACTTAGAACGTCTTTTAAAGGATTACGTGATATGATTAGATCAAATAAGCCCTTATGGAATAAATATTTAGTCATCGTGAATCCTCAGGTATTGTCTTATTTAATTTTTGTTCAATAACTCTTTTACCTGTAAATGCAACGTACGCATTAGGTTCGGCAATATGATATCTCCCAACATACCAAAACTAGCTATCACCAACCCGTAGTAGGAGATGTAAGGATTGCTATATAGAATAACTTTTTATTTGATTGATAATCATATAAAGCAGAAGATATTTTAGCCAGTTGCATAAAACTCAAACTTCCTTCTTGTATGTGTGCTCTTCTGGAAGCACGTACTAGAATAAGAGGTAAAGATTGATTGGTAGCATACTCGATCAAATGTGTAATTTTCTCACCCACTACAGATCCATACTACCCCTCATAAACTGAAAGTCCATAAATCTAATTGATATGTGCATGTCGTTTAGTTTATCTATACCTATTTGAATAGCCTCTATCAATCCCGTATTGCTTTGATAAGAATCAATATAATATAAGGTTTCTCCGCCGAATTAAATTCAATGGGATCTAGAGAGACTATGTCCGCATCCATAGGATCCCAAGTACCTAGATCAATGAAAAGTTTGATTCTATCTGAACTACTCATTTTCAAATTACATCCACAATGTTCACAAATATTCATTTTTTATTTAAAAAATCTCTTATAATTTAATCCAAAACAATTTTCACATTGAACCCATAAAAAACTGTATTTTTTATTTACATCTAAATTATTAGAACTCTCTCTTGTAGTTGTTAAGTCATTATTATCTGCACCAATTCTTATACTAAAACTCGCTTTCATTACTATTTCTTCTTTTGCTACAAATATAACTATAAATGTAACTGTTGTTGTAATAGTCACTACTAGTTTAAGTGTCACTGTCAATACAGATTTGATAACAAAGATAATTGCCAATGCAACTATTAATGTGAATATTCCAACTATGTTGAGTATCATACACGTAATGATCATAACAAGGATCGTCATTCTTAGATACATTATTTAGATAACTAGAATTTTAATAACTATAAAAAGAATCTTTTGGTTCATCAAAATACATTAAGTAACTATTCATCATATAGGAAATTCCAAATGTGCTGGAGGTCGACTAAATGATCATCATTATTGTAACTAGAATTGTCACTATCGCTCCTCCTAAGAATGTCTTTATCTATATCATTTATAATCAAATTTTTATTTACAGTCATATTTTTAATTAGCTCATCAAGACTATTTATTGATTTACTTAGTCCACACCTGTAGTCTAATGCCCAGCTAAATAACATTGAATCGAACCACCATTCTTTCATAGAACTTTATTGCCCCTATTTACATAAAAATACACTTATGAATAGTCATTTGATGAAAATCATTTTAATGCCCCGATTCAAATTAGGAATAAGCATATAAATGCAATTGCTAGGATTATTAACTAATAACAAGTGGATACTGAAAAGATTCTCTTTTGTAAGAACCCGAAGTATCCTTCGTTGTACATGCTAACTGATAAAACCCTTTTCCATTTTAAATAATTGATTATAAAGAAGAGACTCCCTATCTCATGTTAAATTAGCATCGAAAAAAGAAATAATGATTCTCTTCTATGAATCTTAAGAGTGTTTTTTTGTAAAATCTTGCCTATGAATTAGTTTATATTATGACGTAAAATGAAAAAGACAATATATATTAGAAATTGTGATATTCGGCTCGATCCATGATCTAAAACTGCAACATGTATATAGAAATAATAAAAATAGAGATAATATAAAATAAAAATAAATAAATAAAAGAATATACCAGTAAGGAATACATCATTCCTAAGGATCCATGGTTATTAACTATGAATCCAACAAAACAATAGAAAGATTTAAGATCTTACATCTTATATTTTATATTTAAGATCTTTTATATTAAGTATGTATCTATTAAAAATCTATACATATTGACTCGCGTGTAAATAAACACACTCCAAAATAACCCCAAATATAAGGTTGTCTTAAGTAATACTTACTCGGTGAATCCGGAGTCGAATCCATGGGGAAGGATTTTATTCAGTTCCAGTACATATATTATATTAACTTTTTATTTTTGTTTAAACTGAAAAATATGAGGATTAATATTTATTATTTACAATATTTATACATTTTTACAGGATTTTTCATTTTCAGATTTTTACAATTTGAAACTTTACTAACAAGAAATACAGGTAAATAAAAATGAAATTTCAACAACAGGTACATATAACTTAAACAAAGTAAAACAAGGCTGAGGTTTAAAGGTTCCATTCTAACAATTATCTTAAATATATTTTAGTTTTTCTATTTATTCATTAGTTGGTTTAAGAATATACTATGCCATCCTATGTCTACAATAAATCAAGAATTGCCAAGCATTTATTATGCCATTTCATGTCTATAATGCAGCAAAAACACAACTTAATAAATGGGCAGCATTTCAACATAACTAAAATAACAACCAAGATAATAAGTTAAGCATTTACCGAGCCATTCTTTGTCTACAACTAATTAAGGTCCTCCCAAGCATTATCGATGCTAGTCTATGTCTTCGATAAATCAAAACCATAATTTTGGTAGAGTTTTAGCTAAGAAAATATTAAAATTCTAAGTTTTCTAAGAAAATAATTTTGCATTACAACTACTTAGAAAACTAAGAAAAACAAAAAATATTTAAGCTAATTTTGCTAAAATTTTCTCCTTTCACCTCAGCTAAAAGAAAATTAAAATGACATAATTAATAAAATACTACCGATATTATTAAACATAATTTTTACAACATAAACTGGAAAATATTTTACAAGAAACCGACTAAAAACTGAAATAAAAACTAAAATATTAAAAACTAGCTATTTAAGTAGCAGTATTATTATGCTACGAGAAAGGGTTGCGTTCCATCAAAGGAGAAACCCTTGATATTTATAGTGTCTTAAGAACCACTATTTACAACATTTCATGATCATTTTACTATCAAAATTTTGACTGAACAAAGATTCGTTTTGCTAAGTGCTTCATGTGTTTGGGGCTTTAAGATTGTGCATATATGAGTTTGTAAACCCATGTTGCGCGGCATCAGTGGTACCTAGTAGGCGTAATCTTAGGTGTTGAAACAGAGATCTAACGGTCAATAGATGCAGGCAGAATTAGGCCCAAGTGGGACTAGTGGGACCACAACTCGCAACCATCGATCGAGTCTTGGCATTCCAAGCAGGATCCAATGCGGTTTGAGATTCTCTTTGACTCTAGTCCTGGCTTTGTCTGCATGTGCACCAATCAAACGATGACACATGGATCGCACTATTGATGAGTTGCTGACGGGAGGCTGATAACTGACACACGGACGGCTTTGATTCAACTGGCAGCTCAATCGATGGATGTAAATTTGCCACATGTCCTCCAACAATTTAAATTTGAATTTTTCATGGCATTTGAAGTATTTGATGTCTAGTTTTGCCTGTTTTGGTACCGTCTTGCTCCGTTTTTTTACTAGATTTCAAATCTAGAGATAGAAAATTAAAAAAAATTTAATTATTTTACGAACATAATATTTACAAAAATGTTAAAAATATTTATTTTATATTAAAACACACAAAATTTATCACACACTTCTAAAATTTTCAGTCCTTTCGGTTTGGCACAAATATGATTTTTAAAACTTAGACATATTTTTGGAAACTACTAAAAATATAATTTAACATACGTACAAACTAAAAACACTCTATCACACAACTTTATTTTTATGATTTTGATTATTCACAAATTAAACATATATTTAGCACACCGAAACGACTCTAAAAATCACCGAAAATATTATTAAACATCAAAACATATTAAAAGCACATTTTTAAACACTTTTACACACTAAGACACAAAAGCACTATTTATCACTAAATTGCTATAATTAAGGAGTTTTAGAGAAATATTAATGCAAAATAATTGATTTTAACCTTGAGAAATGTGCATTTTCTAAGTCTCATCACAACCCTCAACCAGCTTATTACTAGTCTCGAGCAATTAAAGCGATAAAACTTAAAACAAACCAAAAGTTTTGATTTTTTTTGGAAAAGCTAGTGATTCCTCACTAATATTCCTCAGGGATTATCTCATTTTTACGTCTCAAAGTAAATATGTAAATATTAGTTAAGTTATGACTCATTTCTAGAGTATGTCAAATATTTAAGATGAATTTTTCCATGCGTGTGTGATTTTCTATTACTAATCAATGTATATTAATCAGATAAATTTACATTAATATAATCTAATTTATTCAAATAAATTCTTATAAGTTCGTTCTTCACCCTTTCTCCACTAATATAGAATAACACCTTGTTAGAGATCTTTAGAACTTTATTTAGCTTGTAATGTAAGGCTTGGGTAAAAAGTAGGATGGAAGATATATTTGAGACTTAATTCACCCAAAAAACACTTATAAAGATCCCGAACCTTTAAAATATACAATATAATTCCCAAAGTTTATAATCTCTATCTTGAAATGAAATTTTCTTTGTCAACCAGTTTTTATTCAACTTTCTTTTTTTCGTTTTTTTTAATATTTTTTTATTTTATTTACAAATTAACTAAAAATTACAACATAACAAAGGTAAATAAAATTGCATACTTTACACCTGTAATAGATATTCTTAACCCATCCTAACCTCCCATAATATTGACATAAACACGATTACACTTGAAAGATCAGATGGCTTATGAGTGAAAGGTAAAAGAAAAGATTATGTATTTATTAAAAAAGGCTAGGCTCAATATGTGGGTGCAAAGAAAAATTGGAAATATTAAACTCAACAAGGTAACTAGGGATATAAAATGTAAACATGTAGGCTTCAAAAGGCTCAAAGGATCCAAAAATAGCCTAAATTATATCTATAACTTAATGTTATCTAGGATTTAGGCTCAAGAGAGATTTAAACAAGTTATAAGATTTTATAAAAATAAACCAAATTATATTAGCATAAATAGTCTCTAAATTAATATAATAGATCATAGTGCAAGATTAAGTGTAGAAATTTTTGGGAAAATTTCAACCTAAATATAAGGCAAACTAAAAAAACTAACATAATCTTAAGTAATATTTAAAGTTTACCTCAAGTCATGAAAATGCTATAACCTTGATATCGTCATAAGAAAAGAGACAAATCACCAAACAAAAATATTAACATATATTACAAAATATTTTTTAGATTTTTTTTGAATTTTTTTAATAGTCAGATGCAATGCAAACACACAATTTTTACAAAACATGCAGAAGTTTGTTTCAAGAATGCTAGTCATTCTTTTACTTAGCTATTTCTACTAAGGTGAAGATGTGTTTCAAGAATATTAAATATTCTTTACCTCAACCATCTTCAAACTTGCATAGTATAAGAGAAAGATACAAAGATGAGAATTTACAAACATAAAGACTATATTTTTGGACCATTATCGAGACGCATTTTAAGACAAATCCTTCACTCAGCCATCTTGTCCTGAGAAAACATGAATCTTAAAGTTTTACAAACAGCACATCTTTTTATTATTTTTTTAAAATTTTTTCACTTGGTTTTTAAAACTAGTCCGAGATTCAATAAAAAAAAAAAAAAAAAATTGACTCAACCCTCTCCCCCCAACCTAAATGAACATTGTCCCCAACGTTTAACAAGATTAAGTAGAAAGAGTAACAACTTATATTGACAAGAGCAGTTATTCAAAAACAAAAACATAAACATAAACAATAATGCTGTAAGTAAAACTAAAAGAGATAGAGTTTGGAGAGAAAGATTCAAATCTCGTTTGCACTTTTCGTAAAACTTTGAAGTTGCAATGTCTGCCTCGGGATCAATGACTTGTATTTTCTTGAGCAATTCCTCCAAAGTAGGGGCAATGATAAAAATCTTTCTTCCCGACTCCTTAAGAAACCTTTGTTCAACAGCATTATCTAAAAAACTAAGTAAACTATCAAAGTAATCATTTATATTTAACAAACCAATAAGTTTAGAATATAGTCCTAACAATTTTCAACTAGCAATGGCAAAAAGTTCTTCTAAAATTCAGCAAACTCCATGTCTCTTATTTACTCAGAGATACCTGCGATTATTTTTTCAGCACCAATGGTAGGACCCATAAACGATTTTGAGTAAAGACACCTAGAATAACACTTAGAGCTCCAGTACTTCCAGAATGACTTCCAGTAGCAATAGTACCTATTAAACCTAGAGTACCTCCTCCATAGACAAGATTTATCTTTTTCTTAGCCAAGACACAACCTAAATGAAATGCAGCTTCTATGTAATCGGCATCCTTTCATAGGATCGAAAAAGAGTCTACAAATAGGACATTCGAGCAGTAGAAAAATTAAGTAGGTATTTGAATAATAAAATCAAGGCATGTATTATTTAACTCTTCTCTTTACCTTAGACTGTAATTATGATTTAATATTGTCAGTACTATGTGTGTGCATAAGATGTGAGTCAGTGGAACCCATTATCGTGTCTTCTTATGTCTTTATTATTATTTTCTTCTTGTTTATTTTGTTATTTTTATTTGTTTAAATATTATAATTGCTCGTTTTAATAAAAAATTTTTAAAATTATCACATTTTCATAAATAATTTCTTAATTTTTCAACTCATGTTTTAACTAAACTTTTACTTGATTAACTTAATTAAACTGCTATATCACCTCCTATATCTCGGAACGTATCACATGGCAAATTAGACAGAAGCGTGAAAAGAATAAAGCATTTTTGATGGAATATATTTAAAAAATAAAAATAAAAAGAAGCTAACGGAATCGTTACATTGAAAACGACCAAAAAAAAAAAGTGGAGCGTCAGGTTAAAAAGAATAACGGTATTACAAAAAGCCGACAGAGAAATAAGCACGTTGGTCAACCATTCCTTGCCTTTATGCGATCTCTTTTCTTTTTTTTTTTTGGCGATCCTTTTAAATATATAATTTATACTCTGAAAGCAGCCCGTATCAATCCTACAATTGTAACATTTTTTTTAATATTATAACATTATTTATGTGCTCATATGACGCGGAATAAATATATACAACCATGTTAAATTTAACTTACTTCATTGTTGAAAGACGGTATGAAATAATATTACGCGTGCAACGTGGCAATGATTAAAGCTTTTGTGCGATAATATATCTTCATTTATTTTGGTATAAGAAAGAAGCCAGTGAGAGACTTTTTCTTTTTCTTCTTAGGAAATTGTCCTAAATATGTCAAATTATGAAACCTTTACAAGTATTTAACCTAATTTTTAGATTAGAAAATAACTGTACTAAATACGTCAAATTCTAAACTTTCGAAGTATTTGACTTGATTACCATAGATTAGTAAATAATAGGTCATCTTAGGTTTTATTTTATTATTATTATATTTTTTGTTTTTCAATTTTACCCATTACTATAAGGATTTGTTTCATTTCCTTCTTTCTTCTTTGTTTTATGTTTCTGTCAACTACCCCTCTTTGGAACACACACTCTCTCTCTCTCTCTCTCTCTAACACAAGTTTTTTTCCTCCTCCTCTCTCTTTATATCTTTGTCGATTTTCTCCTTCTCACTCCACTCTACTGTCTCCCTTAATATAATGCACTACTAAAGATTGATCATTAAACGATGGTTAGCTAAACCTTCATTTAATTCATAGTTGTAATATGTGGTCTCCTCTTTACGGCAGTTTTTAACCGTCGTGAAACTAAAAAGTCTTCCTATGCGCTATTTATTTACATAGATGATGGTTTTTTTATAGAAACTATCGTACATTAAAAAAATCACAAAGATTATTTCTTCTCAAAGAATAATTTTTGCAAATATTATTCACAAATTTGCGTCTCTTTTTTAATAAACTTAATTCATATCTTACTAATTTAAGCATAACAACTTTCCTAAACATATCTTACAAATTCTCCTTGTCATTTATAATCAATATAGATATGACCTATTTATTTATAAAACTATAAATAAAGTTTTTTCTACAAAATCTAAGAACAAAAGATACTTAATCAAATACAAAAAAAAAAAAAACAATAAATCCAAACAAAAACAACTTAAATTCAAAGAAAGCAAAGTACCTAAATTGTGGTGCACAACGAGGTGGCAAAGGTGACAGCAACGACGATGGATATAACATATTTATTTCTAACACAATAAACAAAGTTTCTCTACAAAATCTAAAAACAAAAAAACATACTTAATCAAATGCAAAGAAAAACTATAAATCTGAACAAAAACAAATTAAAATCAATGAAAGCAAAGTACCTAAATTTTGGTGCTCCACAGGATGGCGATGGCAACGGCGACAGCGACGATAACGGATATGACGGATATGAGGATCTTGGCAGTGGTGGTTGAGGAAATGGGGAATTTAGAATAGATGAAGGAGTGAATTTAGAGAAAATTGTCAAGTATTCAGGGAATAAAATTAAAGAGAGTTAGGAGGCGAGAAAGAGAGATAGAGAAACTTAGAGAGAGAAGATTGGATTTAAGAGAAAAACTTTAGAGTTTATAAACTAAATAGAGTGTTCGGATAGAAAAATTCAAAATTTTTTTGAAAAAGAATGAGCAAGAAAAGTCCCACCTATTATTCGGGAACATTAGGCGACAGTTTTTGTTGTTTCATATTGTACTTTAGACAACGATTTTCTCGAAATTGCCATCTAAAGCACACGACATTTAATGCTAATAAATGCCGTGTGATTTATGATGACTATTTCTTGAGAAACCATTGTGTTATGAGCATCATATAAACGAAAATTTCTAGTAGTGATGATAGACATTGTGAGATCTATTCACGATTGACTTTGCGAGTTCTGGTCACAATCTTGTCATAAGGAGCTGGCTTGTTATCGCTTATGTTGCTTGGCACTATCTTGTGCTAGTGATTGTTGCCTGTGGTGTTGACAATGACGGCGTTGTAAGGAGTATGAGAGTGATGCATAGGCCATCGTAAAAGATGAACCGCGAAGGAGCGACACAAGCAATGATCTGAGATAGAGAGAGGGAGGATAGAGAGAGGTGTAAAGAGGAGAAAGCAATGTATGCTAAGATTAGAAGGAGGATGGAGAAAATTAGGTGTGGGAAATTTTTGTTACTTTACATAGGTGTATATCTATATTTAAAACTAAATGCATTATTTATTAAACTTTTCAAACCTTTAGCCTACTAACTTTTATATTTATTTTTTTTTTCAATTTCCCTCACTGCCTTTGCTTTTTTGTTTTTTTTTTTTTGGAACTTGGAGGTGAAATATTTTAGACTTTACACTTTATGATAGAGTTAATGTGAAACTACTACTTGATTATCCTTGTTTACATTTTATCCTTGTTATTGTTGCGAATTAGACTCTTTAATTTTACCTAGAATGAAAATATGTGAAATAAAAATAAACAACAACATACTTAAAATTTATAGTAGTTCAACCTCAATGTAAAAGTTTCATCTATTTTCAACTGCTGTAGCAGTTTATTATAATGATAATTAAGTTTACAATAGAAAAATTACACACGCTCTTTAGAATTTTTCTCTAGCTCCTCTCTCTCACCTTATATTTTTCTAAGTTATACAAAATCAGTCCCACAATGTCTTATTTATAGATTTAAAAAAAAAAAGAAGAAACAAACAAACCCCAAAAAAGGCCGCGTCCTTGAGTTAGCGCTACGTCATGCATTTCTTCTTTGCTCCATATTTGCTTTAGCTCGCACGCAGTCGCGCCACTTTTAGGTGCCCCAACGCATGCTCTCTTCCTACATTTCCCATAATCCTCGGCGTAAAATAATTATAGGCATTAAATTAAGCTCTGTATTTCTTAACATTTATCACCAAAGGGAAACAATTGTTTCTTATGTGTGTATTTGTAAAAGCTGCTTAATAAATTTTATCATTCTTTTTAATTCTGGCCCTTTTTTTTTACTCTCTTCAAACCGAAAACACATGCGTAGTCATTGTTATTTTTATTTTATTGTTTTTTAAGTGGGGCTTTTCAGCATTAAAAGAATAAAGTGAATAAAAAGTAAAAAGCTCCCGCGGCACCATTTTTTCAAAAAAAAATCGTTCATGGAGTTGCTAATTTTCTTTTTAACACATGACTCCACATGTCCATCTTTCTCCGTCTCATATATGTCCCCTTATAACGATTGAAAGAACTTTTTTTTTTTAACATTTTTATGATAATTTTGTCTCTCAAATGTTAAAAATTCAATAATGTAAAGAGAAAAAAACTTTGTCTCACATTTTTAAAATATAAAAACAAATAACTTAACGTTTGGGTCACTCTATTTATAAGTTGACTTTTAAGATGAATAGTCAACTGTCTACTATTTTTACGCGTATGAATCAATGTATAACTTTTACTTTCTTTACTTCATCGTTTACATTGCAAATTCTATTAAAATAAGCAACTTGATTTGTAAAATGTTTATGATTTTAAAGTCCAGTACAACCAATACTTGAAAGCTTTAGCTATTTTAACACGCAAAGTTGAGTACCCTTTTTTTCAAACTCATTGACTGACTACGTGGGTGTTTAAAAGGATGGTGAGAATCAATAGTTAGAATCATTTTTATTATAACATGTGAGAGTTTTATACTGTAGTAATTTTTTTAATTGTTACTGTAGCATGTGAGAACTTTTTACTATTTATAACTGAGTTTATAGTGGAACTAAGTGGTTCCTACCACCTTCAAACACCCTTAATTGAACGGACTTGGTTTTTTTTTTTTTTAACTCGCACTCCACATATGAGGACAGGATTATTGGGCCACCCATGGGAGGGGTGTGTGTGTCAAAGAGCTGCTTATTGAGAGGGACAGAGAATGACGGAAAGAGAAGAAGACGAGAGTTGGACAGGGTTTGGTACGGGAAAATTAACGGGACCACGGCAATACAAAGGGTGTCCCCATCACTCCACAACTTGTGAAAAATGACGATGATGGAAAAATCAATAATGTTGACCATGCCTTTCTCAACTGTTCTTATCTCTTCCCCTCTATAAATAAAGGCCTAACACATTCCTCATTTCTCAAGCCTTCATTTTATAAACTCCAAGTTAAAACATATCTCATACGCCCATTTTGTAATCCATAATTT